>VXAY01000868.1:1663603-1699062 GCA_013399855.1 Oxyruncus cristatus
TAATAGGTGATTATTATTAAACATCATGTCTGTCACTCTGGGCTACTATGGCCATTCCCACATTGACAGTTCCCAGAAGCTCGTGGTATGTGGGGTTGTGGAGATGGAAGATGTGAAAGCAATGCACAGGCATGGGGGTGGCTGCTGCTATCAATGCCTCTTGCCAGGTGCTCCAACTCCCTGATGACTTTGGGACTTTGTCCAACTTGCACTTCCTCAGGAAATTCCTTCCAGTGCATGACTATCCTTACGATGAGTAAGTCTAAATTAATCTTAGATTTTGCACTCTAAACCCTTGGCTGCTGCTACTCCTCTCAGGGCTAGAGAGCTTCTACTTACCTTCCCTGTGGTGAAAGTGGAAATATAAGCAGGTTGTGATATCTGGTCTATCAAAATCCCATCAGTCTTTTCTCAGAGGAATGTCCCCCAGGCCTCTACCATGTGTGCTTCTCACTCTTGGATCTTTTCAGCCAGAAGAGCCGCTATGAAGAGTAAGGTTGTAGTTGGCTTTGCTTACCCTGGTAGGTGCTCCAGGTCCTCCTGCATACAGGAGACAAGGGAGAGGCTGGTACCAGCCAGGATCAAGCCTAGGACTATGAGAATTCCCACCTGCAGCAGAGGACATTCTCACTGTGGGTCATGGCTTCTTTAACTCCATCCCACATGACATGCAGCTGCAACACCATTTCACCAGGGATCACCAGGGGAGACCTCATCGCTCTCTACAACTATCTGAAAGGAGGTTGTAGCCAGGTGGGGGTTGGTCTCTTCTCGCAGGCAACCAGCAGTAAGACAAGAGGGCATGGCCTTAAGCTGTGCCAGGGGAGGTTTAGGTTAGATATCAGAAAGAAATTCTTTACAGAGAGAGTGATCAGCCATTGGAATGGGCTGCCCAGGGAAGTGGTGGATTCTCCATCCCTGGAGGTTTTCAAGACGAGGCTGGACGTGGCACTTAATGCCATAGTCTAGTAACCATAGTGGGGTTGGATCAAGGGTTGGACTTGATGATCTCTGAGGTCCTTTCCAACCCGTCTGATTCTATGATTCTATGATTCTATTCTATGATCATTCCACAGACACAGCCCCAGTTTTGACAGAGGTACCTGCAGTGGGACAGGAGACAGAAGTCACAGCAGTTTGGCACAGAGGAACAGCACGTTGCTGGTGCTGTGCATCCACACCAGTGCCCAGCTCTCCATCTCATGCTTGAAGCAGCTCAGCACTTGTGTTGGCCTCATGGTCCCTCTGCAGCCTCGGTCTTTTCAGGCCCTCCCCGTGCCCTGTCTGCTCATGCTGGCAGGTCAGGCAGGGGCACAGCAGGGTCCCAGTGCGGGGGCCAGGCAGGGTGGGAGCTGGGCAATGCCTGAGTCCAGGTCCATGCCCAGAGCCCTGTGCTCCTTGCCAGCCCCACAGCAGTCCCACTGCAGGGGAGCGTTTTGCTAATCCTTCATTCCTGCCCCATGCCCAGCAGGACAGGCTCCTGCCAGCTTTGCAGGGAAAAGCTGCAGAAGCACCTGGGGCTCAAGCAGGGAATCCTTCCCTGTGAAGCAGCAGCAGGGCAGGAGCCACGTTCCAGCCCTGGGGGCTCCTAAACCACCTAAACAGCCTCAGAGCAGGCACATACATACACAGACCAGACTTCACTGGCACCACGCTGAAACCAGACGGCTCATTCCCACAAAAATTGGCTGACCATCCTGACAGAGGGTGCAGGAATGCTGGGAGGGGTCTGAGCAGGGCTGAAGCTTAGAGCATTTCATTCTTCCCCCCTGGTCCTGGACCACGGCTCAGCCTCCTCCAAACACAGAGAGGGCAACAGCTCTACACAGCCCCAAATTAGACTGCTGCCACAAGATAGCACTCAGGCCATGACCTCAGCAGTGTTTGAAGGAGGATTAAATATTTATCTGGAAAACAAGGATGTGCACAATTGCATTTGGCAGGATTAGTGATAAAGCCCATAAAGACCCACTCATTGGAGCTGTAGCCAGTTGTTCCCTTCCCAGGGATGCCTCGTGCACATCAGAAGGAGTGCCAAGGCTCCCATTCCCCTCCCAGCTTTGTGGTTTGGGGGGAATGGCTGTCACCTCCTCCCACAGACCTCAGCCAGTGCTTTTACTCTTTACAGTGAGTCAGGGAGATGAAAACCCTTGTGCTGGTGTCACACAAACTGCTCCATCCCTATCACAGTTTAATCTATGAACAGCTTTATTTGAGTGAACAGAGGACCCTCCTTGACTCTGGACACATTTAAAAACATGAGCCTTCAATTCCCCAAAGGAGTTCCATACTAGTCTGGAGCCAGCAGCACCCTTCAGGTAGTCGTTAGAGCCTAGAGAGCTTTGTATAACACAAACAGACCGACAACCTGGAAATAAACCTCTAACATCCTCTCTCTGCACTAAGAGAGACTTAAGAAATATGTCACAGACTGTGTCTATAGTCTGACACTATATCACAGCAGATGGGATCCTGCTAAGCATCCTTGGGATCGGCACTGCTGGTACACCAAGAGGGTAGGAAAGGCCTGAGCATCCTCTTCTTTTCCGTAACATGTGTTCCAGTACAGAAAAGGTGGCTTTGGACAGAGATATTCCTGGAAAAGCCAGGACTTAAAGCACGCCAAAAATATATACGCAAGCAGGATGTTGCTCTGGAGCTCAGCCACAGCCCAGCAAGGGTCTTCCACCACCCTGGGGAGATGCCTGGTCTGCAGGCAGGAGCGGTTCCTTGCACAGCCCCAGATTCACTACAGATGTTTTACACATGCTTTCCCTGTAATATTAATTTCCCATGAGTATGCTCTGGCTTACACGGTCCCCAGCAGGGAATATCAGAGATTTCTGTCATAATTTATCATTTTGCCCAGGATAGGATTTTACTGGAAATTATTTGCTTATAAAAAAAAAAGATTATTAATACATTGGGGAAGTCTCTGTCTTTTATTTTCACCATGTATATAATCCACTGGAAATTGAATTGTTTGGGTGATTTGAGTCAGCCACTGGCCTCTCCCTCTAGCCAGGAAGTTCAGCAGCCTGTGATGGGGTCAGTACCTTTCCATGGCTTTTTACTTTTGATTTTTCCAGAGGAAACAACTCAGCACAAGTTTATTTCCCTAATCCATGATCTTCTGCCAGAGTTCGCTTGAATGTCTCTAAAACCCAATAGGACACCTCACCAACTTCTCTCAGCCTGCAGTGCCCAAGGAGCTGCTCTGCACCCAGATGTTTTGTTTTCTGCATATTTTCTACTCCTCTTCCCCCTTCTTCTTTGGCTTTTCCAAACCCAGCTCAGGCTGGGGAGAGCAGCACAGAGCTTCTTGGAGTCCTTGGAGTCCTTCTCAGAGTTGAGCTGCCATATGTGATCTCACAGGTTGGCTGCCACCTTCCAGGCGTATCTTCACCATCTGAGGCTTTTCGTCTTTGCCAAACATCACATTCCTAGAGTCCCAAACTTTCCCTGGCTTCTCTTGCACTTTCCCATCTCTCAGCATTGCTGTAAAGTTTGATAACTGCTGCTTACACACATACACACACACAGGATATCAGAGACCTCTCCTTGCCGTTTCCTGACTCATTCCTCACTCCACAGCCCACTCAGGGAATGTCCCAGTTTCTGAGTGGCTCTGGTTGCTGCCTGCCCCATGCAGCCAAGCCTGGCAGAGGTGTCTGCTCTGCCTGGGCACGTGCGGCAGGTCAGACATCAGGTCTGATGAGTATCAAATGCCTTCTTCATTTTCAGAGCTTGCCAACAACAATGTTTTCCAGCCACAGGCTCTGCAGGTATCACATCTGCCACTTCCCAGGGTGCAGATGCACAGTGCACAGCAGTCCATGCCAGCAGGAATGTCCCTGCAAGGCTCCTTTCAGCTCTAGGTCCAGCCGCTTCCCAGCGCCAGTGCAGCGGAGTGCGCACACAGTGTCTGTCTGCAGAGCTGGGACAGAGGGATCCAGCCTGGGACAGGCACAGCAGCCCAGCCCCAGCTCCAGCCACCAGCGCAGTCTCTGGCTGCTGGGTGGGGTGGGTCGGGGTACAGGTCCCAGTGGCTGGGGAAGGCAGCCTAGGGGGGGTCAGTGCAACCATTCCTGTCTGCTGGCTGTTCATGGGGTCTGATGAACCGCGTGAGAACTGAACACTCAAATCTCCCCAGAGGCCTTGGGAATATGGAGAATGCTGAACACAGAGCCTGCACCATGGGCAGCAGAGACCTTTTATTCGGAGGGTTTAGGGCAAGGGGCCTGGAGAGGGAATCCTGCCCCAATAACCAGAGCACTTTGTCCCTAAATGGCGCTTCCGATCCTGAGACTTCCAGATGAAAGATCCCTTGTAGACCAGACCCAAGCGAGGGCCCCTGGAATAAATCAACACCCCAGCGACTTCAGCTGACGCAGACATTCCTGAGCAGATTTGAACCTTGTTTTTGAGGAGGGATCCCTCCGCGTCCGCAGGCTGCACACACCAGCCACTTGAGAAGCGTCTGGCAGCCAGTCTATGGCCCAGCTACCCAGATATATCATGGCTGCTGATCAGTGGGAAAACTCTGGTTCTAGCAGATCATAAGCTTATTAAAGACAGATTTGTGCTTAAGTCTGCAGAGATAAATAGATCAAAGGCATTTTGGTTTGTGTGCCAATGCCGCCGGTATCCCTGCCTGGAAGAGATGGAGGCCAGGACATGCTCTCCATTCCCAGTTCAGGGCACTGGGGGAGCTCAGCCCAGGTTGGGGAGCAGCAGGACCTGTCTGGGAAACCCAGGACCACACCCACACTGTAATAAGTCCTTCCTTGGCTATTTGTGTGGGGAACTCAGAAATGGCTGCTGGGGCTTGAAGCACCTCACTCAGAGCATCACTGCCTCCACTGCTCTCTCCCTGGGCCATGTGGAGCCAGGGGGTGGCCAAGCTTCCCTGGAGTTCTGCTGACAGCCCGGGACCTGCTCAGCTCAGGAGGGAGAGCTAAAAGGGGAAACAGGTCCTCGCACAGCTGGCCCAGCAGCTGATATTTGCATAGTGCTTTGAAGCCCACAGATGAAAGATTTGAGAGACACGAAAAGCTGTCACTGCCTGTTTGTCATTTGGTGTGGTTCCTCCCTGCCATCGCATGCAAAGGGGACAATTTTCAGGATAGGTGAGTGCAGCCTTGAGGAAAAGATGCCCAGCCTAGAGCATCCCTGACACTGAACCGGAGCACGTGAAACCCCTCTCCAGCATGGTGCAGAACCCCCAGCATGTCAATGTGGACTTTCTGTGATGCTTCCAGTTGCATAAGGAGTAAATGTGCACCCCAGCCTTGGCTGGGCTCCACTTTCTTCCACCTGCTTTACAGCTACCCCACCTTTTTCCTTATCTCTCCCCAGCGCAACACAAGAGTCACCATCTTCCCTGAGCCTTCTCTGACACCCAGTGCCACGCTCAGTTGTGTTTGCTCTCAGGGAGCTCACATGGATTGCCAAGCCAAAAACTGGGAGCGAGTGACGGCATCAGAGCTCCCAGCAGCAGGAAAACGTGTGCCTGCAGAGGAAGGCTTTACACATGGCAAGCCACCAGCAAAAAAGGCCCTGAAACCTCAATGTTAGTGAGGAAGGTGATGGGAGCACGCAAGGGAAGCAGCAGCGGGAGGCAGCAGGCATCCCACCCTCCTCTCTGTGCCAGGCACGCCTCGGTGGAGCCCGACACACCACGTGCTTGGAGTTCGTCTCAGTTTCAGCATTTCAAATTTGCCGGATGATAACCTCGGTGTCTGAGTTCACGGCTCTGATCCCACCCACTTGAGGTCTGACTCATGTTGCAGTCACCGCTGCCTGGATATCGGTACGAGAGCAGGGAGGGAGGGAGGGAGGGAGAAGGGAGGGACGGAGCAGCCGCCGCCTCTCGCAGCACACGCTTCTGCCTTCACTACTGAGCCGCGCACACCGGGGAAAAGTTGGAGGCAGCGCAGCCGCTGAGGGCTCCCACCCGCTCGGAGGCTGTGGGAAAGCAGCACCTTTCCCAGGTAACACTTTTGCCTTACTTTTTGCTTAGTTGTTACACTGGTAAATTACTTTCTAGATAAAATCTCAGAGGGGTGGTGGGTCACTGCGGAGTTGGGGGTGTGCTGAGCACCCTGCAATGGGCCACCCGGGCCATCAGACCCTTGTGCCATTGGCTCCCTGTGATGGCTGGAGCAGAGGACAGTTTAGGGACTTTTTTTGGCTGTTACTGGTGGGGACGGCTGAAGCTGAGAACATCAGGGTCAGAGGAAGGACATCAGTGGAATGTGCCCAGGGCACAGTGGCAGAGCCCTGACTTGCCTGAACATCTGTGGTGTGCAGCATCTCTGCCCAAGCAGCTTCCACACAAGGTTTCTTAACGGACTTCTTGCACTGAGTTGCCTGAGCCCTTTCTTTGAGCACTCCAGCCCTCCATCCAGCCCTCCACACCCTGGCAGCTGCTGGGCATCTGCTGCTGCCCCACCCCAGGGCACAGCTGGCTCTGTGAGGCAGGGTACCCCGAAGCTGGGCTGTAGCTCTGGCACAGGAAGGGTGGCTAATCCCCAGGGGTACGCACTGCTCACTCTGCCCTGCCCGGAATAGGCTTCATCAGGAAGCTGAACCCTGGAACCTCTGCTGGGAAATTAGGCAACTCCAAGAGTACCCACGAGCCCAGAACCTTTGTTTTCAATTTCACCTTTCCTGGCCACTGCCTGCAGAACTAACTTTTGAAATGCTGACGGCTCTGCTGTGCTCGGTTCCCATATCTCTTTGTTCACTGCTTTCAGGGGTCCTAAGTGCCTCTTACCCACGGAATCCTTTTCTCCTGGGAAAGCATGATGGAGGGCTGGTGGCAGCGATGGGATTTTTGTCCTGCCTCCCCCAGCCCCTCTGCTCATGTCAGACACAACAGTTGCTGCTTTGTATCAGGGATCAGGCTGGGATGGGGAAGAGAAAGCACCAGGCTCTGAAGGAGACCAAGTGACGAGGGACAAAAGTGTCTGGGGATGCAGCCCCACAGGACACCAGTATCCCCTCACAACCCCAGAGATGCAGTGAGATTGCAAAGAGGCTTTGCAAAAAGGAGACTGAAACTGCCTTTGTGCACCTGTAAGATCCAGGGTGGGTTATGTCTACCCACCCAAATGAGGGCATGAAGCACCTTGGATGATTGAAGAGCACACTCAGTAGTCCTGCCCTTAGAAGCAGAGGGAGATAAGGGATTTCAAGGAAGAGGTGGAAACAAGGGAGCAGAAATTCCAGCGATGGGGCTGGCTGAGCTCAGGGTCAGAGGCATGCTGGGGGATGTTATGAAGTGCAGCACTGCATGGGAGGAGCACAGCCCTTCCAGGAAGGCTGCTCATGAACTGGAAACTACCCCAAAACCTCACCAAAACCCTTCACAGAAAGCAGAGCAAACTAATTTCTGCACCACTCACATTTGTACTCTCTCGCATTGCCTTCAAGTCCTGGCTCTGGCACATTTGCTCTTGTTCCATGTGGGGCAGGCTCTTGCCTCTGGCAAGGGTCAAGAAGCCCATTCCCAGGGTCCCTGCAACTGCCAGCTCTGCCTGCTCTCCACCATGGAACCTCAAACATCCTCTCTCAGACCAGAAGAAACCCCCCCATCTCACAGCCCTGGCTGAAGTACCTCTCACAGCATGCCCAGATGTTTAACTTCAGGAAGCACTTGAATATAATTTTAGGAAAAGCCATGATGCTCTCCTGCAAGCTCTGTGGGGCCAGGGAATTTGCTCTGCTGCTAAGTGGCTTCTGCCAGCACTTTCCTCGGAAAGAAGCTAATGCAGGAGGCAGAATAACATTTCAGGTCTGCCTGAGAACGTCCCCAGGATGGAGCTAAAATGTTTCATGTGGAGCTTCTCCTAAGCCCACAGTCACCTCTGTCAGTGCCCTTTCCAGAAGTGGGAAACACTTCCCAAAGACAGGCTGCCGCATCCAGGCACTGGGTGCTCCTCTCTGCCCATGTATCCACTCACAGTGCCGACGTACCCAGGCTTTTAACAGATTTTAAGCACACCTGTTATGCCAGAAGTAGAAGCACAGGAAGGGAGAGCAGCGAATGCAATCCCTACACTGCTGGAGCAGGCGCTGCATCCCATTAATCTTACTACAAAAGTGCACAAAGTGCTGGAATTAACAATGTTGAAGGAAAGGATGCTGAAAGATGGGGAGGGGCGGGTGTGGATAAAAGGGTAAAATGCAAAAGGAATTTCCAGTGAATGAATCACAGCCCCCTCCCCAGAGGAGATAAATGCCATTTTAAACACGGTGGATCAAATGTAACATGGACTGCAACAGAGCAGAAAATATCTGCTCAGGCAAGAGAAGGCAGAAATTAGTATGAGAATTGTAAAGAGGATAATGGGAAGATGATAGGACATTAAAATGGAAGGGTCATTAATGCACCAAAGAAGGCTATTAACAGAGTTCCTTAAAGATCAGCCTAGAGGTAAATTTTATTTAATGATTTTCATTAGTGAGCTTGGCTCAGAAAATGAGGGTTTTTCTAAGAAAATGTACTGGTGAGAAACTTGGGAAAAGTTTTGCACTCGACAAGGCACTAAGTACTACAGGAGAAGAACCAGAGGATCTGAAGATTAACAGAAACAGGTTTGTGCCAGAAGCAGGGCTGGCCCAAATTCATATGCTTAGAGCCTAACAACAAAAATTGCTACTCTAAGCAGCTGAAAAACCCAAAGAAAAAATATCTGGCTTTTAGGGAACCCTGGGATGACAGCAACAAAACAAATGCAACTTGACAAGTCTTCACAGCAGAGATAGTGTCCATCAGAGCACTAGCACCACTGGAAAAGGCACTAGAAAAGATGACCCAGAAGCAATGCACTGCTCTGGTCCCTTTAATGTCAGGAGGGTGATTTTGAACTATGAACAGGTCCAGGCTGCGATAATGAGGATAATCAAGTAAACGTAAAAGCTGCCTGGTGAGACAGGGCTGGAAGGGTATCATTTATTCAGTCTGTTGCTGGAAAGACTGCCATGGGAAACAGCTGCTCCGTCGTTCATCAAGGAGGAAATCAACTCGCTCTGCCAAAACACAACAAGGGCAGAGGACACAGGTATTAAAGGTGGCTGCGAGTGACCTGGGCAGAAAGCCAGGGGCAGATTTGGAGTGCCAGAGGGCCAAGGTTCCAGGAGAGAGCCCTGACCTGGATGCATCATCCCAGTGACTGCGTCCTGATGGCAGTGGGCTGACAGCCCCTCACCTATACCAGCCCTCCAGCCTGCTTTTCCTGCAAATCCATGACTGTTCACTTGAGGGAATCTTTCCATGAGATAATTTAGCTGAGGGATACAGGGAAGTCTCCTGCACCTCTGCCACAGTTAGGGTGGCAACATCACACATCTGGCCTGACAGGCAGCAGATTCTGCCCTGTCCTGTGGAGGAACAACATTCCAAGGGTTTGGAGGCAGTCGAGCCCTGCAGCCCACATTGAGCCGCCAAGATCCCAGTTCTACCTGGGCTCTTCTGTAGAGATGGGGACACCTCTGTCCTCTTCCAGGTGGCCGTTCCTTGCCCTGAGCTAATTTGAAAAAGCAATAAGAAGCAAAACTCCTTCTGGCCAGGTGTGCTGTGCAGGGATGCACCAGGGGTTGCTGCTGACACCACAGCAGGTGCCGAATGTGCCAACGTGCCCAGAGCTGGGGCTTACCAGCAGAGCCCAAGCCAAGGCCCAGCAGAGACCACATAAGCTGCAAAAGCTGGTGACAGGAGCAGGTTGTTGGTGTGTGGTAAAGCAGCCACGTAGGAGGCTGCAATCCACCCACAGCATTTTCTAAGTGTGCTACTCCCCCTATAATTTAATCTGCCATTTCCACATGTTGGGAGCAATGAAAAAAACATCCCTTTCACTTGGAAATACCCTTCTGTGAGAACAACCTGTTCTCCTCATTGCCGTCAGTGGGCAGGCAGCGCTCAGCTTGTTCCACACTCCTTTTGTGCACGAACAAAGAGCTTTCCATGGCAAGAGCCTGCGCTGCGGCGGGAGGTGAGGAACCACTCCACACACTGCCACCGTGCTGGAAGGCACTGCATCCCTCTCCCAACAGCCTTAATCCCAGCACCCAAATTCAGAGGACCTCCTGTCTGGTGATGAGTTTGCTCTGCTCAGCAAAAGGCTTCCCACAGGCTGGGTCATTCTCTGTCATTCCCTTTCCGTGCCTTTAAAGGCAGCAAGGCTGTGGGTATCGCATACAAACTCAGTGATCCAGTCCCCACCTCTCCACTCTATGGTTCCTGGCAATCAGTGCTTATTTACTCATGCAGTCTCCCTGGTATAGTGCCTCTCTTGGCCCTCATACCTTTAACCTTGAATCAAAGACATAAATCATCTGAAGAGTATTTCAACCCACTCCACAGCATTATCTTGTTCTTGCAGGGTGAGTTTAAAATCTCACCTCTGCCGTCTGACAAGGCTGGACCTTTTCATTTTCTGGAGTTTCTTCAGTTTGTTCCATTTCTGCAGGCTATTGCACCCTGCAGAGAATCAGCTCTACCTTCCTGCACAAGGGTGGGAGATCAAGCTGTGCCACAGGCAGCTCCATGAGGGTCTCAGCACAGTCTGTCTGGCTCCTGAGCCTGCTCCCAGCCTTCTTCCTTGTTCCTGCAGTGCCTCAGTTCCCCTTTGAGTACCTTCCTGACATTGGTGTTGCTTCCAATCACACTGGAACTGAGGTCCCTTGGAGTCTAGGAGAAATATGGTCCTGGAGACCACCATAACCAGCATATCAGAGCTCTTTTGGAAGTTAGAGGGGCTTCCTGTGTTGTTTCAGCCCTTGAAAAATGCAGCCTTTTGTTATTTATATCCAGACAGAAAATAGCCATAAAAAGTAAGTCTACAAGGGGCGTTCTTCTTCCCTCCCAGGGCCCACAGCAGAGTGAGGATTTCCTATCCAGGCTGCTGAAACTACTGTGGTTGGTGATGGCAGTCCAACCCAAAGCATGGGCTGCTGCAAAGCACAGATACAAGGGCAAAGTTTAATGAGAATGACAGCCAGAGCCAATCTTCAGAAACTGTGTCGTTGGAACTAATTTTGCTAGATTGCATAAGCACTTCTTTCTCAGGAAAATTCTTTCCTCACATCCTCCCAGTCCTCGCTTTTATTGTAAGCCTGTAGGAACTTGGTACTTCTAAAATTCCTGCCCTTCTCTCATCACACCTACATTACATGGGCCCAGCTAGCAGGTACATGTGTGTTTGGCTGCTAAAGGACTTTCCAATTCGAGTTTACGTGGGCTGGAGCAGCCAGGAAGGTGCAGACCCTCTGATTTTGGAGAGGCTTGGGGGGCAGCTCAAAGGACTTTTGCCCACTTCAGCTCTGACTTGGCACTTTCATAGAATCACAGAATGGTTTGATTTGGAAGGGACCTTACAGACCACCTCATTCCACCCCCTTGCCATGGGCAGGAACACCATCCACTAGACCAGGTTGCTCAGAGCCTCATCCAGCCTGGTCTTGAACACTTACAAGGATGGGGCAGCCACAGCTTCTCTGGGCAACTTGTGCTAGTGTCTCACCAGACACTTTGTTTGCAGGTTGTCCTTGGGAGGTGGCAAAGCTCTTGTCCCTGCTGGAGCACTGCTGACCACTGTCACCAACCAAACGTGCTTTGAGCATGAGAGCCCACAAGACATGAATCCATGGTTGCTCAGAGGAAAGGAGAAGGCAGGAGAAGAAAAGGAGCAGTTGAGAGCCACCAGCAGCTGACACAGGTTATCAGCTCCAGCACTGAGCTCCCAGATGGGGCCAATGGGTACAAGTGAGTTGCAGAGCCATGTCTTTCCCCAGACCATGTTATTCCCGGCGCTCGAGGTTGAGCATGCAAAGTAACTCCGCAATGTTCTCCAAGGTCCCTGTAGAGCAAGGGCCACTTTGGGAAGGTCTCTAGACCTGCCTGATAGAGGCTTACTCCAAGTAGCTTCAGAGCTGGTGAGAGCGGGACTGCTCCATCCCTGCAGCTACACCATGGATCCATGTTACAACCATACAAGCTCTCAAGAAAGGATGGACTTTCCACTGCAGCTGCTGGTTGGGTCCTGCCTCGTCATCCTCATTGTGATCACTCTCTGTGGTAACATCATTGTCTGCCTGGCCGTCACCCTCGACCGCCGGCTCCGCAGCTTGACGAACTGCATCATCGTCTCCTTGGCCATCACTGACCTGCTGCTGGGTCTCCTGGTGCTGCCCTTCTCTGCCTTCTATGAACTTGCCAGAGAGTGGCCCTTTGGCAGCACTTTGTGCAACATCTACAGCAGCCTGGATGTCATGCTGTGCACGGCTTCCATCCTCAACCTCTTCCTGATCAGCCTGGACCGCTACATCGCTGTCACCACCCCACTCCGCTACGGCCAGCTGGTCACTCCTCCCCGGGTGGCTGTGGGTTTGGTTGTTATTTGGACCGTTTCACTGATGGTCTCCTTCCTACCCATCCACCTGGGCTGGAACACCAATGGGACAGCAGTCCAAAACACCGTCCCCATCTGCAACAAGGAGTGCACGCTGGAGGTGAACCCCGTGTACGGGTTAGTGGATGCCTTGCTCACCTTCTACATCCCTTTGGTCATCATGTGCGTCACCTACTACCGGATACTCAAGATAGCGAGGGAGCAAGCCAAGAGGATAAACCACACATGGTGCAACACCCCCATGTCACCCATGGTGAAAGAGCACAAAGCCACTGTGACCCTGGCAGTGGTGTTGGGGGCGTTTGTCGTGTGCTGGTTCCCCTATTTCACCGTGTTCACGTACCGGGGGATGTGGGGGGACAGCAGGGTGAAAGGCACACCCATGTCCATTGTTCTGTGGCTGGGTTATGCCAACTCAGCCCTGAACCCCATCCTCTATGGGACGCTCAACAGGGATTTCCGAGTGGCATATCAGCACTTGCTGCGCTGCTGGAGGACAGGGGGTCCCAGGAGCTCCTGCCTGCCTCCTCTCCAGAAGGCCCAATCCAGGGGCAGGCAGGGCCAGGGCAGACAGGAGGGTAAAACCCTGAAACTGGAAATGAAGAACGAGAAGGGGATCCTGCTGACTGATGGAGCCCACAAGAGGTAAGAGCCTTCCCACACATGGGGCTGTGATGGTAGGTCTGCCCCCAGAGAGGAAGGCAGAGGTGGGGAGCCCACATTGTCCATGAACTTTTAAGCAACAAGGTGATGCCCCGTCAGGAGATTCTTGCCCAGACAACTCCTGCTCTTTGCAGCCTCTTAGAAATTCATCACCGCCCACAGGGACCCAGCTTGTGTCCCTCCACTCTGGTAGCACAGGTCTAGCCACTCCACCTTCCCACGTGGCTGGCCTACCCTGCAATTGCCACTGTTCACGGGGAGCACAAAACCTTTCCTGGCTTTGCTGGGTAATGGGAACAGTTCTGCCGTTAGTATTTGCTGTACAGAAGGGGGTGCAGCCATTAGCTGAGGCTGCTCCCCCCAGAAAAGACAGGGCCCAGTAGCAAACAGCCAGCAAAGTCCAGGCATACAGCAGAGCTCCAGGGGCCCAGGAAAGGTGACCGCCCATCACGGAGGAGAAAACAGGAATTAGTCCTGGGGCACAGAGTCACAGCAGCTGCAGCCAAGAAGAGAGTCTCTGCAGGAGCCAAGGTCTGGGTCCCCAGCTCCCTGCAGAGCAGCTCGGCTGTTTCTCTTTCCAGCCAAGCCATGCACCCTCAGCATTTTGGCCATCCGTTTGCATCAGCAGTGAATTCAGCCAACAGCAAGTTCCATTCCCATCTCTGGAAAAGGAGCGAGAGTAGCCAAAATTAGGTTGGCAAATGTTTTTGGAAATACTAATAATACCCATGTAAAGTTAGAGCCAAAAATTCCCTCAGCGTCATCCCAAGCATGTCATGAGGGTCAGCCCCACTGGGGGGTGTGGGTGCAGCGAGGAAGCAGGATGGGTGCAAGGCTCTGTGCCAGGCTGTGGCACCAGTCCTCTCCCTGGGCACCCATGTCCCTGCAGGGCTGTGCCACCCCCACACCACCTCGCTCCAAGGTGTTCACTCAGCCAAGCACAGGAACAGAGACGCGTGCTGTCAAACTGCTGCTCCTGAGACTAATCTAACCTCTAAGCAGTGCCTGATAAGCAGCCCAGAAACTTTCCATCCATAGATAAGGAGTCCTTTGATTCGCTGCTCCCAGCGTGCCAGCAAAGAAGCCGCACTCGTGCTGTCTCCTGCAGCACGTGCCCTTGATCCTGCCCCAGAAACAGTCTCAAGCCACAAAAAGGAGAAAGTAGGGAGGTGAACCAAAGTTCAGAGCCATCCAAAAGGCTCAGCCAGCTTCGTGCATCCCTTGGGGTTCCAACATGACTTTACCCAAGGGACAGGAGCAGCAGAGGAGATACAGAGGGATGGATGAATGTGAATGAATGCAAGAATGCAGCTCCTAGGGCTGCCTTTTCAGTTTCCAAGGAATTAATGAAGTGTCCAAAGGTGTAGCATTTGGTAGACGTAGTTATAGGCTGTATATAAAAACACACGGAAACCACGTGTCTGACGTGGTGGAGATGTTTCTGCAAACACAGACAAGAGCCAAAGAGAGCTGTCCCGTTTACTCACACAAAAGTGCAGCCCCTGGGCAAACCAGCAGCTCACCACTGGGGTTCTGCAGCTGAACTGGGAGAGCCGGCGATGGGGAACAGGCTGCCGGGACTTCCCTACTCAGCCAAGAGACAGAAGAGAAGTTAAATGTCAATGACTTCTCAACATGCTGCCTACCACAAGGGGAGGATAATGAGATGGAGGGAGATAAAAGGGGGAGAAAAATGGGTTTCTGTTCCGCAGACAGAGGTCAAGGTCACTGGCTTACTGGCTTTCTCCCTTATAGCTTTTCCAGGTAGAAAAGATTCTTCCCCTGGTTTCCCAGAGGGAAGACTTAAGCACGGGGATGTTTCTTGACCTTTCTAAATCCAGAGAGCTCCCTCCCATCCTACACAGCACCACCGCTGTGGTTTCAGCTCGCAATCAGATAAGAGTTGCTCAAGCACCAAATGATCAGTTATTGCTTTTACTTTCTCACCTTCTCTTCTTAGCCCTCTCACCTGCACAGCAGTGACTCACCAATGATCACGTGTGACCCCTTCTAAACCTTTTTTCCATAGTCTCCTATATAAACATCTGCTGTTGGTAGATGACCTGGTTCAAATAATACCACACAAGACAGGTGGGCACAAGATTTACCAGGTCACCACAAGCCTGGGGACTAATTTCACCCCCAACACAAACCAAGCTGGTTCCTCTCCCCTCTTCTCCTCCATGTAGTCTTCCCAGTCATTTGTCCTGGTCATGTTAACATAAAAAGACCAACATGAATCATTCTACAAGCTCATAACCCCCCAAATAAGAAGGCCTAGAGCTCAGAAGAGCTCTGCTCGGAGTAGCTCCATGGGGTCATTCAAGGGAAAGCACAACCAGTAGAATTTTGAACCGTTGCCCTTAATAACAATGTTCTTTTCAGTGATGAAGCATAGAGAAAATACCAACAAACAAGAGCAGGAATACTAAAGAATTGCAGCCAGTCTCAGGAGTATCAAGAGCAGGGCAGGGAGTCAAAAGCCACAGGAACCATTAAGGGACTGGAGGCATTTCCATGGCTGTGGACCAGCTAGGGTGGAGAGGGCAGGGCCAAGCAGAGATGCAAGGGAATGCAACTGCTTCCATCTCCCCACTGGGCACCAGGGGAAGGCATTTCATTTTACACAAAACCAGTGGAAAAAAATCACTGATGGACCTCAGGGAGCTGCTTCAGTGCAGTGGGACAGGGCTCTGAAGAGATGTGGTGCTCAGCATGTTCATGGCTGTAGGCTGTGAGACCAGTCCCTGCAGTCCAGAGAGATTAAAATCCTGAGAGGAGTGTTCAGCACTACCAGGGATATATTGGGCAGAAAACACAATGCTGTGCTCGGGGCAGCTTGGGGCAGGACCGTGGCCACAATATATGGGCAGAGAAGAAGCCAGTTTCCATAGGAAAGAGTCACTGTCCCAGTCACAATGTCCCTGCCACAGCTGCTGGCCTGTGGGGGCAGATACCAGGCAGGCACTACGTGGTGCTTCGCAGAGCAAAACCGCTGACAGACTGGTCTCTTCCTTTTCTCTTTTTTCTGTCTTCATGTGCAATTTAACCCTTTCCAGCACCAGAGCTCTCCCGTGAGTCTCAGCCAGCCTGCTGCCCTAGGACCCACATCTCCCAGCCTTCAACTCCTGGCTGCCCCCTTCCAAAATCTGTGTGTGAAGTCGAAAGGACAACACTCAGCTTTCCTCAGCGAGAAACTCAACGGCAGAGGCAAAGGCTGCAGGGTGAGTACAGGGCTGGGGTCGTGGGGTGCAAGCGAGGCAGAGGCAGCTCTCCCTGCTGTGGCATCCACTGCATTTTCCCTGGTCCAGCCATCCCATCCTGATGGTACCTGGTGCAGAGGGCGATACCATCAGAGACGCATCCTCACTCCTTTATCCAGCACCGTTTGCTCTCCAAACCCAGCCCCAAGCCCAGGGGACATGCACAGGGCTGGATATCCCCCGGCTGCCCTGGAGGTTTGGGCTTAGAGAACCACCCTGCAGTGCTCTGGAAGATTCTGCATCCTGCCTGTCCCTCACACACTGCAGAGGCAGCTGCATTCAGACCATACATTTCCAGCACACTTCATTTTCATGCAAGCCTACATCCCCATAAATTTCCAGCAGCTTTGGTGGAGATGCTGGCAGGGCTCCCGGGGTGAAGAGCTAATGCTGCACGGGGCATTGCTGCTCTCTCCCAGTGGTGCTGGGCTGGAGGCCACAGTTGCCATGCAAGGAGGTGCCTCCCAGCTCCAGAGAGCCACTTTGTGCTGGGCTTCTCAGGAAGAGCCAGGCAAGGTCACCCTGACCTCCACATGCTCTCCCTCCAAAGCTGCATGCTGATAACCTGGGCTCTCTGTATTGACTGTGCCTTGTGGGGAAATACGGTCACCTCCATGCTGGAAGCTGGGTACACTTTGTCCCTACTGCACTGAGCACTTCTAACCTTAGCCAAGGTCACAGCAATGGCAGGAGCTGGTGCTGTCTGTCCACACATGCAGCTGGGAGGGAGCTGGAGCACAGGGCCCTCCTGCCCTGGGGCACAGCATCAACCTGCACTTCTTGGAGGTATTCCCTGTGAATCACCCTGGAAATGCCATTGCCCATTAGCAGAAGGAGAACCAAAGGCTTGGAGGCTGCAGATGCTGCTCTCTGGGGTGGCATCACTACTGCCCTGCAGGAAGGAGCAGAGTGAACCTCCGAGCCTGGAAACCACAAAGCACGCAGTGAAGCTCCCCAGGGCAAGCACAGCACTCACCCCCTGGCAGTGCAGACACAAGGCAGTCATCTCTGCTGCTGCCATTGCCCAACAGCAGGGGCAGAGGGGACACCAATTCCTGCTCTTCTGCTTCATGCTTTCCTTCGCTGTGACGCGCATATGTTCTGAAACACATGTAGTTTCCATAACGTAAAGGCAAAATAGCAGCCACCCCCTGAGAGACTGCTGATCTAATCAGTAGAATGAAGCAAAGGTCTGAGGATGAGGTTTGCAGGAAATCTGAGGTCCTGGTGTAGCCACAGATTTCCTCTCTGTGGCAAGGGGGTGGGTACACAAAATGTCATCTCGTGCCTGACACCCACCCAAAGAGTCCCTGACCCACGTGCAGTAGCAGGGAGAGGGGCCATGGGAGAAGGAGCTCCCAGGAACACAGCACTGCCAACCCCAGGATACCGACTTTTATCAAGCTATGGGTAGAGGCAACAACCCACTGCTGTTTGCTGGCCCAAGGGACAGGAAGAACAGGCAGAGAAAGCCACAAAGCAAAACGATATTACTCAGAGGGGTGTTGGATAACAGGTCTTGAGGTGATGCAAGCCTGCTCGGCTCTGCCCAAATGGCAGCACTCAGCATTTAGTCGTGCTCTGCCGAGAGCATCCTCACAGCATCACATCACAGTCCCTCCCAGGCACAGTGGGTGCTTAATGCAGCATCCCTTATACTGGGGAGCAGGAAAGGGGGGAGGAAACAGAACATCTGCATCCTGCAAAGCCACTGATCACTCTCTCTCTTCCCCTGCAGGATCCCTACTCTGGGACATGGCGTTTGCTCCATCCACAAAACTGCTGGAGAGGCTTCTGCCCACCCAGGTTTCTTCCCAGGACCACCCTGGGAAGTGTATCTGAAGAGCCCTTGAGAAGCTGCAGAAGAGAACCTGAAGAGAAGCTGCAGAAGAGCCTCTCCCCTGCTCTGTCAGGGCAGTGACACTTCCAGCATCAAACCCCACACCAGCAGGCAGAGGTGCCTAAGGAGCTGGGTCGGGAGCCAGCATGTGCCCCTGGCAGGGCTGGGATAGAGATGCCCTCCCCAGGCCCATGGCAGTGGGTCAGGCTGGAAGGGCACAGGGTGGGGAGGAAAAGGGGCTGCAGTTGAGGTCTTGGTGCCAAACAGACCAGCGTAGGATGGAGAAGAGCAACAGAGAAATTACCTTTCCTGGTACCCTGTCCAAGGGATGTATCCACCCCTCAGAGGGTGCAGGGGTCCTGGTAGATGGAGAGTGATGTGGCAGGAGGGCTCAGCACAGCAGATGTGTTGGATGTCACAAGTGCTGGATGCCCGTGCTCAGGACATCCCAGTCCCTCAGCGTCAGTGCTGGAGCAAAACTGCCTCCCACGCTGGGGAGGTTTTGGCATCCCTGGTGCTGTCCCTGATTCGCAGCCCCCGTCCCAGCCCCACTGCAAGGGGGAGAGGGCCCCTGGAACCTGCTGGGCCACGGGGAGACACTAAGCAGACGGGGTTTGCCCCAGCCTTTGCCCTCCCTGGCAGCTCAACGTTAAGACTGCCAAAGGGGATGTTTCTGCTATGAGGCTGTGCAGAAACCATCAGTGCTATAAAAATCTGTTTAAGACAGAAGGAAAATGGGATGCTTGATTTTTTGGGGGCATGCTTTGTCCTGAGAAGAGTCTCCCTGTCCCCCAGGGCACGGGCGAGAGCAGAGCTCGGTCCTGGTGCACCTCCGGCTGCCCCGGGACACCCCTGCCCCGAGATCCGGGGGGCTCCCGGCGGGAAGGGGTGTCTAGAGGGGGCTCCCAGCATGGGGCCAGACCGGGGTGGCGACACCCCCGCGGTGAGTGTCCAGGTCTGGGAAGCAGGGGACACCCCGGGGGGAAACAGGGGACACCCCGCAGCCCCCCAGGTGCGGACCCAGTGCGGCAGCAGAGCAGTCTCGGAGCTCCCCCTGCTTGCTGCGAGCAAGGACCTGTCCGCCGACCCCGAGCTCCGGACACGCCACTGGCATCACCCACGGCGGGGACAGGGCTCCCCAACTCGGCACAGCGCACCCCGCCCGAGCCCCCAGCCCCCCGACATCCCCGAGCCACCGCAGCACTGAGTGTCAGCACCCACCACTGGTACCTCTGTGGCTTTCGCCCTTCTCCCAGTAATTAGCGGTTACAGGCAGCGAGTGGCCTCCAGAGGGCAAGGAAGGCTGAGGGACAAGTGGTGTTGCAGCCCCAGTGCCCCCAGAGCCCAGCCAGGGCAGTGCCAAAGCGTCAGTGAGCAAGGAAACATCCCCAGCAAGGTGATGCCCTGGTAGGCGATATCCTCTCCCAGTGCTCCCTTACACAGCCTTGGGATAAGGAGCTCCAAGACCTCTGGGCTGAGCCCCCACAGCAGGTGGAGAAATTGCCTCATCAGCGCCTTTACAAAGCAACAAACCAGTCCTCACAGCTGAGCACATGGACAATTTGTCTTCTCTGAACAAACCAGGCAGGAGCAGGCCTGAATGGCCTGTAGCATTCACTCTCCAAACCAGTTCAGGGAGGAAGAACTGGCAAACACACACCCAAACCCCTGCCACCTATGACAACAATTAGAGACTTGTCTAATTGCAAAAATAATTGCAATTGAAGTGTTTAATTACCCTACTAAGCAGGAAGAGCCGCTTCCTACTGTTCCAGTAGCACTACTAATCCATCAAACAAGGTTTGGGGCTTGTTTGGGTGCTGGGATTTTTTTTTTCTTTTTTTTTTTTTTCTCTTTTTTTTTTTTCGATTATTAGATTGTAGCCCGAGGGGATGGAGAGATTTGCTAATTAGGGTCTTGGAGAACAGCTACCAATTCACAAACACTTGCTTTTAATTTCAATACTAACGAGGCTGGAAGGAGGAGAAATCCAAAATGCGGAACATCTGTGGCAGTGCCATTGTCCCCAGCCCCTCACCACTCATGGACCAGCCCAGATGCCATGGGAATGAGTTGGGGTTGGGTTGGCTCAGTGCAAGGCAGGGTGAAGCTGCTGCTCCAGGTCGCTGCTGTCACCGCAGCCACCATACAAGCTAATCCCAGCATTGATCATCTGTCTAATCCCCTCAGGGACCATCAGCTTTCTCGGTGATGGGCTAATCCTGGTCCTGAGGCAGCAGTTCCATCCCCTGGGGGTGCAGCGGCAAGAATTTCTCCAGGTGACATTTGGTTTTGTTCTCCTCTAAACTGACAACAAAAGGGAATTTAATTCTCTCTCCAAGCAGCAATTCTGGAAGGGAAGAGAAACTGCTTAGGAAGCTCCTAGCCAACATCTGCTCTCTCAGATAGGAAATATCCCCCTGCTAGTGGAGAGAGCCCAGGCAGGGATGGCTGCCAAGTGCATGGGGATGACCCCATCCCCCTGTCCCCACAGGGGACACAGGAGCTCACACTGCCCTATATATGGGACCCCATTCTCACCCTGCTCCATCAGCTCCCAGGGACCCACGGTGCCTGGCTGGGTTTCTCCCACCCAGCCACCTTTCCCACCTTGCTGCAGCTCTGGGTAGGGTCCAAAAACATGCAGAGAAGAGATGTGGGGAAGAAGAACCACACACAGGAGTAGCCGCAGGGCATCCAGGCATCCCATCCCTGAGGAGCACAGCTGAGATGTGGTGGCTGCCATGGGCCAGAGGCAAAGGAGCACTTTATTTCTTTTAGATAAAAGAGAAACATCAGTAGAATGAGAAAAAAGTGTGTTGGGTTTGGTTTTTTTTCTCAGGCTGTCATGTGATTAAACACAGAGAAAACAGAGAGGTAGAGAACAGACTCAAGCAGTCAAAAATTAGAAACTTCGTGTTAGAAATCTCAGGACTGGATTTTCTGGAATAAAATACATTTTGAGGTCACTCACACAACAGTTTTGGCTGGGGAATCAAGATTCTGAAAAGGTTTTGGAATCCATTGCCTCCCCCCAGATCTAAAAATTACATTTCCATGCCAAAGCATCTTGAAAACAAGGGCAAGCACTCCCTTTCAGCCCAAAGGAGGTGACCATGCGGAAAGGCATCAGGCAGTGCTGAGATGCCCTCCTGGCCTGACCCAAGCCCTTGTCACACAGCACTTCCCTACAGCCATTGATGCCAAGGTTGGCAGTGGTGGAGGGTGAGGCTGATCCCGGCCACTGCAGGATGGTGGCCATGGGACCAGAAGCATGGTCATGGCACTAGGATGGTGGCCATGTGACCAGCAAGGGGACAAAGCCACTAGAGGGCACAAGTATGACAGAAACATGTACCCACACCAAGGAACCTCCAACTTCTCCAGGACAAGAGTCCCAGAGGTCCACAAAACCCCTCATCATTCCCCATCTCCAAAAAGTCTGCGCTTAGCTGAGGTCCTGCTGGACCCAGGGCTTTGGAGTCTCCCAGACAGTGATGTGGGTGACACTGCTGCACCTGGAGCTGATGGTGCTACATAACAGAGATGTGTCCAGAGAGCATCACGTCACCCCAGCCAGCCCCAGCCGCAGCAATGGCAGCCTGTGCTGCATACAGGCTCCTGCCCTCCAGCTCCTGCCCTCCAGCTCCTGCCTTCCAGCTCCTGCCTTCCAGCTCGGGGGCTGCATGGCTCAAAAACACCCAGCCAGCACAGCCTGAGCCTGTGCACCAGCCAGTGCCTTCTCAGAAAACACACCCAGAACACAGACTGAAGGGGACCCTCAGACCCTCTCCCCCACCGGTAATGCACCTTCTCCCAGTAGCCCAAGATGCCGTGTCATGCAGGGCTGCCTGATGAGAGCTGGGTGCCCCCAGCCAGGCAACAAGCTGTGAGCCCTGTGAGGAGCCATCTGGCCATCGCCAGCAGCTGTGCCCAACATCCTTTCCTTCTCCTTTCTCCCCCAGAGCATCCTTCAGGCAGGCACTCCCCCACCACCCCCGTCACAGCTTTCATTAAGGCTCTACCACCAAACCAAACACTATTTGTCAGGGAAACGGCTGCCAGAGCAGCTCTGCTGGAGCAGATGCCCCCGTGTCCCCCAGCAAACAGACACTGCGACATCCGCCCTCCCGGTGTGCTGCACACCCGCACACACACGGATTTGCACGCTGTCTGCGTGGGTTTGCTGTGCTTCATGCAGGATGGAGTTGCAGACTCCCACCTCCCGGACTGTATTCCTGCTCCCAGCCCGATGGGCACCCTGGGACTCCTGTGTGGGTGTCTAAGCCGCTCTCAGCACCGGGGCTGCCCCATCACAGCCCAGCCACCCGCCCTGGGCATGGCTGGCAGGTGCTGCCAGCCTGGGGGTGTTTGTACAGCTGTTGGGACCGCACACTCCCAGCCGGATCTGCTCTCCCTGCTCACAGCTCCCATCCCAGCAAGAGCAGCAGATCTCCTCCCTCCCAGCAGGAACCCAGAGCCGCTGGAGGCAGAGGCAGCAACACCCCCCGACCCCATGCCCACAGGGATTGATGCTGATTAAATGCAGTGCCGGTGCTGATAATTAATTTCTCAGAGGATGAATTACTTGGGAAAGCTCCAGAATGAATGTTGTTCTTCCTGCCACACAGCCATTGGACCTACTTGGGCTTTTAAAAAATCTAACAGCAAAGGGAAAGAGCATCCCCTGATGAAGAACTGCAGCCATGCTCCAAGCTCGGGGTGCCTGCTGGGTTCGGGGTCTCTGCTGGTCCATGCCAGTGCAGGGAAGGCAAGGGGATGGGCTGGCACTGCCCCTGTCCCAGAAGTCAGGAAACCCTCGGAGCTGGCTGTGGGCATTGACCAAACTCCCTCCAGCAGCTACTTATGCCCCTGTCTCTGTCTACACCATGGGCTGAGGTATCCCAGTCTCCCCATGGGACCTGCCCAGGGAATCACAGGGATCTATGTGGAGGCATCCACCCATCCTCTCTCTAGGCACTGCCTGTCATCCATGGGGTCAGATGTGGCTTTCCCTAACCCAGAGCTGCAGGGCTGGGAGCTCATCCCCTCCATCCCATCTCGCCATAGCACAACTCCCTCCAGGAGCTGGCACGAGGCCACGCTGGATGCAAATGCGGAGCGAGGAGGCCCTGCAGACAGCACTATTACGCAGGGCTCTCCATCCCTTTTGCTTAATAGGAAGCATTTTTCTGTTTCATTTCCCCTACCCTTGGAGCTGAAACTGCCTTTCTGCAGCAAAACACACCAAGCCAAAGAAATCCTTCTCCCTTTCCAGCTCGCAAACTCCCCTCCCTCCTTCACCGTCAGAAATGCTCCTCCACAGTCCACTGGGGTACATCGTACTGTTGGAGGGACAAGTGATCCCATCACATGTCCTCCCTCTGGCACCTTGGAGACAGCAGGACAGAGGTACTGAGGAGGCTGCAGGATTCTGTTCTCTCCATGTACAGATCTTGCAAATGTTCACAAATAAGGCAGAAGGCGAAGCCTGCCCTCGGTTCACCTCCCCCGGCCCTCCCTGAGGGCACTTCACTCACTTGGCCTGCTTCAAGCCTGAGCTAAGTCCACCATTTGTTACTGGGTAATTAAGCTCTTAATTAATGGGCTGGTTTCCCCTCAGAGCCCTGCCAGCATCTCTTGTTCCCTCTGTCAGCTGCCTCCTGGCAGGGCAGAAGCTGCAGGGGCTGGGGAGTGCTCCTGTCCCCAGGATGGCTCCAAGGTGTTTTTCCTACCTCCTCTGTGATCTGTCCCTGCCAGCCTGGCTCTGGGGCACTGACCCAGACTGGAAGTGGGCGCCTTCTTCGAAAAAGCGCCCGGGGCACAAGTGAGTCTGACACATGTCTGGGCTCACAGTGATACCCAGGGAGTCAGAGGCAAACAAGGATGAGACATTGCCACCGCGAGTGATGCTTAAGCCTAAAAACTCCAAGACTAGAAAACATCCTAGCTTAAAAACCTTAAAAAGAATCAATATTCAAGATATTCCTGCCTAAAGAAAAAATCTCTCAGCAACCTTTGCTGCCGGCAGGTCCAGTCTGCATGCTCACTCCTCCTTCGGCACTGAGCAGGGAAAGGAGGCAGCAGTGACGTGCCCCAACCCCGAGCTGGCTGGACCATAGGGGACAATATGGAGACCCTGCCTCAGGCTCTCCACCAGCCTCCAAATCTCAGAGAACCGCAGCAAACCAGCCGTGATGAGCCGCCGTCCTCGGTGAGACGGCAGGGGCTGCCCTGCAGCGCTCAGGCTTTCGTGTATTCATCACTTGTCAGTTCCCCTTAGCCGTGAAGGGAGGGTTATCCTCTCCCCCGGGGCACAGCCGTCCCGCTCCCAGCTGGGCTGGGGACACAGGGGGCTGGCACTGAGTGATCGCCATCCCGATGCTGGGACAGGGTGGCTGGGTGGGAGAAGAGAGGCGAGCTTGGCTAATCCAAGTGGAAGCTAGTTGTGTTTCATTGAGGTTTTATCTCTGCAACTGGCAGCATGCTCCTGCAGGAGATTTAGTGTGAAGTTGTCTGGTCCCTGCCAAGAAAGCTGGGGTTTTTTTAGAGAAAGCACATTATGCATCAAAGTTGAAATTCAAATCCCTTTTCCTTCATTCCCGGGGTGTATTTATGATGCTCTAGATATTCCTCAGTGCATCATGTTTTGTGGGAAGCCCCCAGCCTCTGCAGGAGCCCGAGATTGGCTCAAAGAGCTGCCTGAACTTTCTCTACTTTACGTTTTTCCCCTTTGCTTTAAATTGTTGCTGGGTGAAAGGGGAGAGAAGAAGCTGCTGCCTGTGCAAGGCTCCAGAACTTGTGAACTCCCCCCAGCCCTCCCAGGGCTTTCCAGCCCAGGGTTGCTTCTCTCCATCCCATCCCTGCTGTAGTTTATGCATCCCCTGGCCCCCCCTGGCCCCCATAATCCTCTAAACCAGCTGCAGTCTGGGTTCTGCAGTCGCATTCTGGAAGGGGTTGGCAGCAAATCGAGTGTTTTTCCCTAAAGATGCTTCCCTTCTCCTCCCTTTGTGGGGGTTTAGTAGGTTTCAAGTACAGCCATGCCAGGAGGTGAATCAGCCCAGCCTGAGCCTGCACTGGGGGGGGGGGAAAAGGGGGGACACAAAGGGGGGCACATATGGGAGTGCAGAGGGAGTAATGCAGGACTGCAGCCCTCTTAACCAAACCCTTTGAGGTGTAAACCCACCTGGTTTGATGAAGCAGGCTGGGAGGGTGGATAGGTGGGGGGCTCCTTCTTCCCTCCCCACTCAATGGCTCGTCTCTGCATCAGGACAGGCCCAGCATCTGCAGTCGCTGGAAAATCACGCTCCATTTCCAGAAGGGAAAGCAAAGTGTAAATCTCTCTCTCTCAGACACACATTTGTTCCTCTGCAGCAAGAAAAGTGGCGAAAGCTTTAATTTCCGAGCTGGGAAGGAGAGACAATGATACATCAGCAACACCCCAGGTACAGGGGAAGAAAACATCAATTCTGGGATTACACCAGCGGCCACTGAGATTTCTCCCTCCCTGACTGTAACCCAGAAACACCACAGGTTTCCCTGCCGGTCCTGCAGCTCTTACCTCTCGCTGTGTTTGGGAGAAATCTGGACACCTTTGCGGTCATGAGTGTGGTTATTGCAGCAGTGTTTGCCCAGGAGTGCCAGGCTGGAGGGAGGCAGGGATTCCCCCCAGCCGGATTTCACATTCAGAGCAGGCTGGCCACAGTGCTCGGCTCTCCCCAGAGGTTCCCTTCATAAGAGGGAGCAAATTCCACTTATCCATCAAGGAGAAATTTGCATTTTAAATATCCCAACTCCAAATGTCACACAGTTTCATCCCCTAAGCTGAACAAATGCAATGGAGCAGGGAGGGGGCCGAGGCAGCTCGCCAGGGTGGTCAGCTGGGAAAAAAAGGAAAAACCCAAGGTTAAAGGCGTGTACAGATGTTTAATCCACGCTGCAGTTGAGAATGGGAGTAAACAAGGCAGAGATCTCCCCCCTCTTCCAGCCGCTGTCGGGCAGGACACGGGGGAACAGGTATCGGAGGCTCCAAGCATTAAGGATTCGGGATTTCGTGTTTGAGATTTTGTTTATACAATAAGACTTAAGACTGCATGGAGTGTAGGTGGATTCTCCCCAGTGCCTGCAGAGGGATTAGTGCCTATAAAGCAGACAGAATGAGCTAAAAATTGGAAAGATCAAAGTGCAGAAAGAGGAATCCCATGTTCTCAGTGATGGGAGGGGAGGGAAGGAAGAGGGCAATGGTCGAACCTGAGACAATTGCAGCTTCTGGCCCTGGAGAGCACTCACACTGCATCTGCAGGGATGCCAGAAGACATCTCAGAGAGCAGCCAGACCCGGGGTGTTTTCCATCCTCTCCTGGGGCTGCAAAATCTCCCTTGGCAGCTCTAGCCCTCAGGAGAGTGATGACCAAGCCCTTCCTGAGCTCCCCTCTCCACCCAAGCCCTTCCTGTTCTCCCCCTCTGTGGGGAGAACAGCAGAGGAGGGTTGTCTAGCCTGGACCCCCTCTGCAGCACTGGGATGCAGGGAGAAGCTCCCTCTGTGCCCTGCAGGGAGGCAACTCTGATCCCCCTGCTCATACTGGTCCCCCGTGACCAAGGTGACACTGCCACGTGTCAGTCCATGCCACATGAGGAGGGGTCACACTTGCCTGGGCCCGGGGGGGGGGCTCTGCTGAAACCCTGGACCTGCAGTGCCCAGCCTGCTCTCCCTGCCTGGCTGAGCAAATGAGCCTTCTCTTCACCTCACTAAAGCCATGAGCTGATTCGATTAATACAGGGCACCAACCCTTGTCCCCAGAAGGCAAATGGGATGAGTATTTAAGGCAGTAAGTTTTCTCACCCCCAGCACCTCGTGACCACTCCAGCCCCCCATGCACAGGGCACTGCCTCCTGCCAGCTCCCTGCCTGCCACACTCGGCAGCTGCCTGCACCTGAGGGCAGGTAAACTCACCTAGGGTGGGAGCAGGATGCACCTGCCAGCGCTGCACTACTGCCTCTTGGCCCCAGGGACCAGGAGCCCAGCGGGGCCACACTCATGGAAAACCAGCCCAGGCAGGACAGGCTCAGAGCTGCCTCCAGTGTTGGCAGCTTGGAGGGGTCTCTGGCTGCAGCAGCCCACGGCTGTGGGGCTCACATTGCTGCAGGCAGCCCCTTTTCCTCCCTGGCATCTAAGTGACCGAGTTTGCTCCATTACTCATGTTTTTGAGAGGCAGAGGGTGCACGTGCTCACCTGCACAGCCACCCTGCATCCGGAGCCTCTCCCACACTCAGGCATGGGACACAAGTTTTATCCTCACCCCTTTCTCCAAACCCGCAGGCAGGCAGGCAGGCACTCCTTTGCCACAAATGAGTCTGAAACGGTTCAGAGAAGAACTAATTCCCTCCCTCCTTAATGCATGGAAGCTTCTTACGCTAAATCTATACAGACACAATTAGCATTATTCATATTCCATATGCTCCGCTCCCTTGTGATGAATATTAATCTCTTTCCTGCTCCCAGGCATTAGAGATAACGGCATTGCACTGACTGCTGCAGTGGCAGAGATGGTCTAAGGGAGCGATGCTGCAGGTGGAGACAGTTTCATTCCCATGTCGGGAAAGGGAGATTTTGTGTCTTTTTAGGGGAAGGTGGGTTTTGTGGCTGCAGGGCTGGGCTGAAGCAGGGCATCCTTTCTACTCCCGCTCCCAGCTGAACTGGTCTCCACTGGGGCTGCTCCAGTCCCCCTGGGGCACATGGTGAGGTTGTGCATTGTGAAGCCCCAACCCTCTCTGTACCTTCCAGCTCTCCACAGGTTTTGGAGGTGGAGTAGGACTCAGTCAGACTGTCCTGCCTCTGCCAGCTCACATTTTAGAGCATTTCTGAGGCTGGGAAGTGGTTACGGGCATTGCAGGAGCTAAACTGCTGACTCTTGGTGCTCCCCAGGGCATGAGCAGCTTTGCCAGCATCCCAGATAATCCCTGGTGTAGCACCTGGTTGTGCCTCTGAAATCAGCACAGCCAAGCAGCTGTGGTGCCTGGGTCCCTGTTCCATCCCTGCTTCTACATCTCTGCACAGCATCTCCCCCTAAACGGGGCACGGGGCAGCAGCACCCACTGATGCTGCGAGAGGAGCGCAAGAAGGGGGAAATGATGCAGCGAATGCAGCTCATCCACACGACTGCCGCTACGATGCAGGGACATGGTGGGGTTCACAATTCAAGGAGGGGACATCCTGCATCCTGGCAGGGCTGCATGGACCATCCACAATCCTGTGTCCATCTCTCCATCCATCTTTGCCCTCCATGTGTGGCTCCAGGCCAGGCCCGGGGCGCTGTGGGCAGGGAGCCTGGGGGCTGCGAATTGAAATGCCATACGTGTGGTGGGGGTGGAAGGGATACAGGCCAAGAGGCACCACGTCGCTATACATCCATTTGCATGCTTAATCCTCTGCTGGGGAGTACAGCGTCAGGTCCCCCATCTGCTCCGCATCTCGCATCATTAGCTGGCTGGTTTCCGAGCCGGCTCTGAGCAGAGGTGGGAGTTGAGCAGAGAGGGGAGAAGGGAGGCTGGTCCCAACCCCACGCACCATCGTGTGTCAGCAGACTGGGGAGCTTGGGAGGATCCTGCCCCTTGCTGGAGCTGGAGGGCAGCACACGGGGGACAGGGAGGAGTGTGGGCGGAGGGGGGTCAATTCCTATGGCTTCCTGAGGTGCTGTGGTGCTCCGAGCTTCCCCGGGGCAGAGGGGGACAGAGCATCTCCTGGTCTCCTGCGGGTGCTGCCCACACTTTAGCTCTGTCCCAGGGTAGCAATAATCCCCATAGCCGGTCCTTCACCACAGGCAGGTCAGGAAGCACCCACAGCCCCCAGCCCACGCATGAGGGAGAGCTCAGCTCTGCTGAACAGATTCAGCCACATCAACCATCCCCACTGCCGTTAACGCCGGGGTGATGGCCCTGGGACACATCCCCTTTAAATCCCTGCACTCACAGGCAGGGCTGGGACACTGTAAAGGGAAAAATAAGGGAAAGAAATTATTTTCTTCTCACCGGCAAGCCTGGATTGCTGCCCGTTCCTCAGCAGCGCGCTGCCAGCCCGCCCACGCACCGCACAGCGAGGACTGCAGAGGCCAGTGTGGGCTGGGGGATGCCAGGGGGGCCGGGGTGCAGTGTGGCCCTTGCCATGCTGGACACCTCTGCTCACCAGGGTGCCGGGGGCATCATGTCCCACATGCCCCTCTCTCCCTGGCGCGCACATCCCTATGCTCCATTACCTGCCCCATATTCCCCATTCTCCGGGGCCATTCCCATCTCCGAGCTCTAAAAGGGCTCAAACTCGTCCAAAATCCCAGCTGAACACCCTGGATTGGGGCAACAAGGAGCTACTCCAGCCAGCTGTGCTGAGCAAACTGGGGTTTCTCAACAAGCAGCAATGAAAAGGAGGTCAGAGGGATGAAGGGGTTGGGGGACTAGGGGAGCAGAGGGAAAAGAGCCCTGTGTTGCCCCCAGGGTCACTCTTCCCCTCTGCTTTCACGCCCGGCTGGGTTCCTTCATTACTTACCCAAGCTGTAAATTGTCTAATTTGGAGCACACCATTTATCCCTGATGTGCACTTGAGCAGCCAGATTTTGTTTTCAGGTGTGTAATTAATTTTTTTAACGTGATTTCTCTCCTAGGAAACTGCAAACAAACAGTTCTGGCTTTCATGGCTGGGTGGCTCGGGTGAGCGTCAGGGCAGGGAATAGGCAGGCAAGGAGCCGAGGCCAGATCCCAGAGGACATGAGGAGCTGCAGTTTTGCAGAAGCTCCCCATGCTCCTGCTTTCCAAATGCAGTTGCATCCTTCAGCACAGCCCTCTGCCTCCTCTGGCACCACCATACTCCCCATGGGCAGCAGCAAGGGTTTGCAAGGGGAAGCAACAACCGTTTTCCCTGTTCCCAACTCAATCTGCTGGGAATTACCATTTTTATTAAGACTTAACATGTCCTTGGTTGCTGGGAATGTGATTTGCTCCTGGCATGAGATTACAGCAGCTCCTGAGGAGCCCATATCAGCATCCACCTCACTATGATGATGCTCTCATCCCCAGACAGAGGTGCTTCCATCAACAGATGCTCCCAGGCATCTTCACCACAGGGAGAGGCTGTGCTCAGGCATAGTACAGAGAGACCCCTGTGAATCCATCATCCTGCACTTTTTCTCCTCAGCTGGGATGTTTGCTGTCCAGGGATGATGCTGGGCTATTTCTGCAACTATCACCTCTCATAGGGCAGGCATGAGGGAGGACGGAGGAAAAGCAGCAACTGAGGGTGGATAACATCTGCCCTTCCTGCACATCCCTGTGCCCAGCTGGGTGTGAGTTGTGTGGGCAGGCATTCCTGAGCGTTCCTCTGCATCCCAGCTCAGAGCAATCCTTCTCTGGTGAGCAGCACAGAGAATCACCTGCTGTGAATGTGCAAGTGCATCTCTTCAATGCTGCTGCTGCCAGGGAAGTTGTTATATGACTTTTGCCAGTGGTTTTCCAGATGAAAGGAGATGAAAATCACCTCCATTAGCTGGCAGAGGCAGGTGTGAGGATCTATGAAGAGAGCACTTTGGGTCTGACTCTGTGCAGGTCCCAGCCCTCTTCCCTGCAAGACACCCGGGCGTGGATGGCAGTTTGGGGGCACACAAGATGCTGCTGTGGCACCCCCATAAGGGGACTTGGGACAGGGCTGACACTGCAGCAGTCTGGGAGTGGCTGGGGCAGTGCAGCCATAAGGGGGGACTATAGCTGGTGACACCCCTGGGACAGGTCCACTGCACTTCTCTGCTTCCTGTCCCATCAGTGCAGTGGGTCCCACCAGCAGCAGCTGCCTCCAAAATAAAGCCACTGCCGCAACCGCCCCACAATGATCCTTTTGGGAGTCAGTTTTGGCCACTGCAAAAGAGGCAATGACCTCCTGAGGGGGCATGGCACCACTCAGACCCCCAGAACCATGGGCCAGACTTCTTGGGATTTTTTTCCTACATATTTAATTCTCTGCTGTGACTTTCGAGAAGGGACAGTGCAGTCCCCAGGGGCCATAGGAGGGGCTGAGTGCTCTGCTCCTGTGTCCCACCACCCTCTGTGCTTTGAAACTGCCTTCCAAGGAGCTGCTTAGCATTCGGAGCAGGCGCCTGTGCCATTTCAGGGCAAAAACTCTCATTTGCCTTCAAAAACACATCGATCTTCTGCAGTCTGCCATGAAGGGCAGCTCCTGCCCTCCAAAACAGGACAGAGGGCATATGAGGGCCTGGCTTGGCTTTCCCAAATGCAAGTGGGATGACGGGCCCCCAGTCCATGCTCCATCCTGCAGCAGCACCCTGCTGTCACACTGGAGCCCCTTGCCCATCACTGCTCAGCTCTGCAAGCCACTGGTTCAAAGGCAAAGGCATCAAACCCTCGACCTCTTCAATTTCCCTTTGCTCTTTTTTTTCCCCTTCTCCACTGGTGGAGTTCAGCTCCCAGATACTGCCTGCACTTGAGCAGAAAAGAAGATTCTGGGGAATTGTTGCTGTGTCTGGGAAATTCACTGCTGGGATCTGGGCAGGTGAGCTGATGCCGGTCACTCCCTGCCCTGTGTTTGGCCACTGGTGGGATTGTGGGCAAGCTGCACCCCTGCACCCACCAGGAACCTTTTCCCGACAAGGTTTGGTGCCACATGAGGGTTACAAGCTCATCTGCCTAACCGGAATGGCTGATTTATCTGCCTTCCCTCTCCTGATGAAGGCCTGGCTGTGGGCTCACCAAGCGGAGGAGGTAATACTGAAATAGATTCTTTTCTTGTACTTCACGTGGGGATTATTATTATGCCTCTCTTGAGTCCCCCCTCTGCTGCCAGCACAGGAAGAGCCCCCACGGTGACACCAGCGGCAGCACTGCCACCAGGCAGGATGGGACTGTGTCCTCTGGCACTGCAGCCAGGCCCCTGGCACCAGGGGCTTCCCTCTCCCACCCACACATGGTGGGTATATCCTCCTGGGCACCTGTGGTGCCACATAAAGAGCCGTGGAGCTGAGCATCTCTTCCTGCATTACCTGCCAATTGCCATGAAGAGTGAAACCTGTCACCGTAGGGAGCAGATTCCCTGCATGCCACAAGCTGGGGGGCCTCTGCTGTAAAGTGTTGCTTATTCCTTATTGCAGCTATCCTAGTGCCAGCATTCCCAGCTAGGGACCAGTGTCCATTATGGTCCCTCTGGCCTCGGCAGTCACCAGATCCCCAGGTTGCAGTAGCACCGCAGCTCTTGGAGACTCTAATCCTGAGAATGCAAAGGAGAAGCAGGTCCTGCTCCAGCCCACCCATGGCCATCTCCTCCTGGCCTCTCTGGGGAAGTGACAGGACTGGTGGCTCCCATTAGTGAGGTGAGGGGAAGGCTGGGGAGAAAAATGACTATTGATCATCCCTGCGAGTTCAGCATGAGGCACACACAGCCCACGGCTGCGATCGATAGTGCCAGGGAGGCATTTGCTCTTGCTCTCACTGAGGGTTGTGTGTCCACCTGAGGCTCCAGGAGGAAGCCTGTGCTGTGCCACCATTCAGCATAGCTCCTGCACAGGTCCATCCTCCATTGTGTACCCTCCACCAGGTTCTCCAAGCCAGTATTTCCATCACAGGAGGCAGAAGAGCAGGGATGCTCACTCGTGCGTGGCAGGGGTGAGCAGGAAAAGCAGGCATGCAACAGCTGGAGCCTCTCCATCCCCTCAGTTCCCACCCTGGTGGCATGGAGACAGCCCTAGGATCTCTCTGCCTGGCAGGGTTTCCTGTGTCAGAGACCTGTGGGCTCCCTTCCCAGCAGAGATGCTCCATACATACAGGCTCCCACCACAGCCACGTTCCTGTCCTGCTTCCCATCCCCAGGGGCTGGCTGCTCTAGTGTTTCACGGGGCGCCCGGCGTGAGATCAAAGATTTCCCTCCCTCCAGAAGAGGATGTCGGCAGGGATGGCAGAACTACACTTCCCAGAGTGCTCCTGGCACTGCCGGGGGAAAGGCTGAGGGACCCAGACAACAGCTCCTCCCTGCTCCTATATTATTCTCCTTCTTATTTATTTGTGGGTTTTCTGCACTCTAACTGTCTGCCTCGTCCACTTAATTGGGGGATTATTGCCACTACCTGCCCGCCCGCCAGAGCCCAAGTCATTACTGGGGCTTATTTATTAGCAGCGAGGCAGCAGAAACGCACCCTGCATCTCCCTCTTCTCCAGCACAGGCAGCTGGAGGCGATGGAGGAAAGCGAGCGGGAACCAGAATGGGGCCGGGGACAGCGACCACACTTTGGCCAGGGCCAGGTCAAAACCTCTGCCATGCACGGAGGCATCGCAGCAGCCTCCTGCAGCATCTGGCATCAGCCCGCGACACCTGCTCTTGGCAAAGCACAGAAGGAGCACTGAGAGCCTGGCTGCTCCTTAAAAGTGTTCCCTGAGCTCGGGAAAGGTCAGTCGCACAGCGCTCTCCTTCTGCTCACAGCGAGGGACCCCTCTGCTCGGCACAGAGGCAGCTGAGTGACAGCCACATGGCAGGGTGATGCCATCGGCTCGAGGAAGCCCACGGCAGAGAGGCAAAGGGGCCAGTGCCTCCCGAGCCCAGGAGAAGCCAGTAGCACCCCACAGCCCCTCTCCAAACTGCTGCTCCCATTTCCAAGCGGGAGAATCCAGGAAAAATGTGGGACAGCAGGAGAGAGCTGCATATTGAGCGTTTTGATAAATAAAACATGGCGAGAAGGCAATCAGAGCTGCCCACTTGGCTGCAGCAGCTCAGTCTGCGGCGGCTGCATGGGGGGAATTCACAAGAGGTGCCACCCCGGCCGTCAGCCCCGGCGCTGCTCCTCTGCTCACATCCAAGTTTTGCTGCCTCAGCACCGAGGGGGATTGATTTATTCATCAGCTTCTCCATCCCGCAGCAGCCCTGCAAGAAGGAGTGGTGCAGTGAGCTTGAGCTTCTGCGCGATGTGCTGAGCAGCACGGCGGGAGCAGGGAGGGGTAACCGGAGGTGGCTCCCAGCTGACCTGCATCTGACCCTGCCATGATGCCTGGTGGAGGAAGGATTCCCCAGGGTGGGACATGTGAGCAGCAGACTCCCCTGGGGCCATGATGCTGAGCCCTCCTCAGGCACTAAGGCACAGCTGTCTTGCACCACGTTTTCAGGAGGGAGAGGCAGGACTCCGCTGTTCAGAGGGCAATCAGAGATCCCAATGGCCAAATAGATCAGAAAAACAAGTTACAATGAGAGGCAACCACCCCAGAAAGCACCAACCTCAGAGCATCCCCAGGGCTCAGTGGGAGCTGTTTTGCACACCCACAAACCCAAGGCAAAATCCAGGGAAAAAAGAGTTTCGCCTGCCTGCTAGGAACATGGGGGCAGCAGCCTGTGGAGAGGGACTGGGCAGGGGAAGGAGGAGCCCCAGCCCCTCAGGCCAGTGGGGATCTTGGAGTCCTCTTGGCCATGCTCTGTACCAAGCCCTGAACCAGAGTTTTGGCTTCTTAAAACCTCTGTGGACAAGTTCTTGCTCTTTGCCCCACTCCTTCTTTCCACCACTCCCTGCTCCACACAACAGCACATGGCCAGCCTGCCCATATCCCCACCCCAGAGCTCTGCAGCTCCCCAGAGCAGCCTCCTCTTCAGCCTCTCCACCAGTTCCACTCCCCCTTGGCTTGCCTGTGAGCCCAGCAGACCCCAGCAGGCTCAGAGCTCTTTGTCACCTCATACTTGGAACACCCTGTAAGAGAGCCTGGGCAAGGCCTTTGTCACGTGCAACGGGGGGCTCTGATTTGGGGAGCACCACTGGCACGCCGAGACACCCAGAGGTGCTCTGTCTCGAGACCCCTCCTCTGGAGCAGCTGGCAGTGCCACGGGAGAAGAATCAGCAGCCCTGGGGGAGAGAAGCACTGGGGCCTGTGGGGGGGAGAGCGAATATTGGAGGGAATTGCTGGATGGTTGGGGGACTGGCAGATCCAGGGGGTCAGGAGGGATGGCCAGGGACTCAGGGGAGCTGCTGGGTACTCGGGAAACGAGTGGCCAAGAAATGGGAGGCATGGTCAGGTACTCCTGACTCCAGGGTGGCTGTTACGGGCACTGGAGGCGCAACGGCAGGCACAGGCTGTACTGGGAGGGATGCTACGTACTGGGGGGTGATGCTGGGTGCGGGTGGGCATAGCCAGGTGGCAGGGGGAGATGGCTGAGTAGCGGGGGTGGGGCACCTCGGTACCGGAGGAGCAATTACCGGGTACCGGAGGGGAACCGCCGGATACCGCAGGCGACCGCCGGGTACCGGGGCGGAAG
>VXAY01000868.1:1699353-1710429 GCA_013399855.1 Oxyruncus cristatus
CGCGGAGCGGCGGGATGCGGCATGCGGGGAGGGATGCAGGTGATGCGGGATGGGGGAAAGGATGCAGGTGATGCGGGTGCGAGATGCAGGGCTGAGCGGCGCGCCCCCGGACTGCCCACCCGCAGATCTGGGGAGGGGGAACGCGCCGGTGTGGAGGGGATGGGAGCAGAAAGGCTGTCACCCTCGGACTGTGCTTTGCAGCCCCTTCATGCCTGGCCATCATCCGGCAGGCCCTGAGTGGGGTGTGGACAGGGAGAGGAGGAGATCTGCTCCCCTCGCCAACCTCTGCCTGCACCCGGGAGGCTCCGTGCACCCTTCTGTTGAGGAGAGCTCCTGGTACCTGCCCGGCTATTCCCATGCCTCCCCAGCACTGGCTCCCTCCTCCATCCTGTTCTCCACAGCTAAGTCCAGCCTCTCGTGGAGTATTCCAGCTTCCCGTCCCCAGTCCCCTGGGATTAAACCACTCTCCCCTCTGCACTGTCCCTACGAGGTGCCTCCCAAACCCCACGCTCCAGCCCCTCTCCCCGCTGTGCCCCCGTGGCCAAGGCTGCAGCACACGGGCAGGTGGCTGCCGTGCCCCAGGCCTGGCAGTGTGCCGTGGCACTGCTGCCCGCGTGGCACGAGCGTGACCGGGCAGCCGCTGCCCGAGGCAGGCAGAGTGGTGAGTCAGAGTGGCAAAGCAGGGCTGGCACCCTCGCTCAGAACAGGGCTCATGGCTCAGGGCTTCTCTGTGCAACCATCAGTGGCAGCTGCTGGCTGGGGCTGGTGAAGGAACTGTGTGACTGGTTAAGGTACTGGAGCTGGTGAAGGAAGCGGAGCGATTCAGGTCAAGCTGAGGTGCTGGGTTGGGCAAATAGAGGATTAGGAAGGATGGGCCGGACTCAGGATGCAGAGGAGTGTCCTCCCTGCCAAACCTGTCCTTGTCCACCTGAGGCTGTAGGACCCCAGGCGTTGCCACAATAAGCTCCAGCATGGAAACAGGGAGCTCAGTCCCCATCCAGCAGCACTGCTCCGTGTGTCTGACCCTCACTGTCCTGGGGAAACTGGAGATAGATCAGCTGAGACAACTTGGCACAGAAAAATGTCTGAAAGTCTCCCTTGGCTGTGGGCCGAGTGTTGGTTTCTTCGATTGCCTTGCATGATGACATTAGTATTGAAATGACCCCAACCAGACAGAGCTCAAAACACCTCACAGCTCTGGAGGATGATTGCGGTTCACACCTTGGCTCTTCCCTGGGTTTCTGCAGAGGCTGCTGCCAGGCACAGCCCACCAGGCCTGAAGCTGATTGTGAGGAGCCGTATCAGGAGCCACATTGAGTTGCCCAGCATGATTTAAGCACCAGCACTGAGAGGTCCCAGGGCAGGTCTGGTACTGTGGAAAAACCCTCTGGAGAAGAGACAGTGACTGCTGGCAGCACGGCACATCTCCATTCTTGCCACTGGGCACCACTGTGCCCCCATGGCCCAGAGCCTGAGAGCTCTGGTATGGCAGGTGGGCATGGTCACTGCAGCCCAGGCTGCTGCCTCTTCCACCAGCACCGAGCCCAAGCCCTCAGGCATCATGTGCTGCTCCAATAGCCAGGGCTGGACCCAGAGTTGGACCTTCCCAGCAGCCAGAGGATCTCTGCTCTCGCCTGCAGCCTCTGTGTGTTCCTGGCCAGACCTTCCCATTTGTTCTTATGCCAGAATCATCCTCGAGTTTAAATGATCCCTCTCCCTCCCCGGTGTTTACTCGCCGGGTGTATTTATAGAGAGCAATCAGGCCTGCTCAGCCAGGGTAAACAAGCTGTGCTCCTGCGGGCTGCTCTCGCCTGAGCGCTCTCTGCTCGCTCGTCCCAGGAGCTTTCCCCTCCACCTCTCCTGGTCCCATAGAGCCTTCCTGGCTGCAGAGACCCAGACCATCTTCCTCATCCAGCTATGGGCTCTCCAAGCTGTGCCCCCAGGCACCAGAGTCTCACTAGGTCACCCAGTACTTCACCAGGAGCCACTGTCACCTTTACTGTGTTGTTCTGCACTACAGGTCCCTGCTCCTCCTGTACACAGCCAGGCCATCATGTCCATCCCTTCCTAGCTGGTGTCACCAGCTCCTGCTGTGACACTCACCAGAGGCTCAGAAACGTTGCTCGTCTCAGTCAAATCCTCATAGCCCTAGGACGGTGTGACCCAGACCTGCCCTGTGCTGTGGCAAGATGAAGTGTGCAAGAGGCATTGAGGTGTTTGAGGCTGAGGATCTGCTTTTTGAAGGCAAGGCAGGTCAGCTCAGGTACAGGACCCCAGCTGGGGAATGATGCCTCTGGGGGCTGCCCAGTGCAGTGTGGCACCCTGAGCCCTTTGCATCCCTGTGTGAGGGCCGGGACAGCACACTGCTGGCAGATACTTTCCCCAAGCATCGCGAGCCTGAGCCTTCCTTCTCACCTGGTGCTCAGACACAAAGCTGATGCCAGACCCAAGACAGGGTCCCAAGAGCATCTCCCTTAGGCAGTGGAAGAACTTTGAGATGTGTGCCCTGAGTTTGTCAGCCTGTGCACCCTGATGCTCCCCTTCTCCAGCCCACCCTCCTTCCAGACATTTGGACAAGCTCAGCTGTTCAAGCAGGGTGCCGAGAGCTGGAGGTGACAAAGCACAAGAGCTGTGGACTCACTAGTGGTCTCATCTTGAGCATTAGGTTTTCCCTGGATACTGTCTTGTGTCCAGACCTCAGCTGGATCAAAACTCTGCCAGCTCCTGGGGGCACTGCTATCCCTGGAGCTGGGGGTGTTCTGGCACATCACCCTGCTCTTCTATTCCCTGTCCTCTGTATTTGGCTGCAGTTGGTGTCTGGTTGCTTGGACAGACAGGCAGATTGAGCTAGTGCAGCTGTCCAGGTGAGATGCATCTTTGTGGTACTGGCAGGCTCTGCCCATTGCAAAGGAGGTGAAAAACAACTTTGGTCTCACTCAAATAAAAAATACCCTGCAGGGATCAGAGCAGCACCCCCCAGGATTCTACATCCTCTCAAGTACCTGGACAGGGGGTCCCTGCTCTTCCCACCCTCTGGGTTTTCAGCAGATATCTCCTGATTTGCAACCCCAGGCCATGGCCAGCAGAGCCAAACTGATTCTGTTCCAGCCCAGCTGTATCCTTGGCACTGGGTTGTCTGGAAACCAGACACCCCCATGCACACATCCCTGCAGCACTCTGCAACCCATGTTACCCCAGTCCAGAGCCTTCCCATATCCCAGAGGAAGCAGCAGTTGTCCCCAGCAAAGGTCACCTTCACACTGTTTCTGAGCCCTTTCCAGGCTGAGCTTTTAGCACTGCATTTCCCAGGGAAGCAGTTGCCATTCTGAGGTCTCCTTGGGGGTCCCACTGGGGACCCTTTGCCTCTTTCCCACAGCCAACCTCACCAAACCCTGTTGCAGGGTCTGTCAGTGTTTCCTACCCCTAGGGTTGGAATGAGGCATCCCTCTTCTGTAATGCTTTTTAAAATGCAGGCTCCATCCATCCCAGTCCCTGATCTTCCACAGCGTCGGTGTTTGCCTGTGTTTCCCCCAACTCCCCTGGGTCATATATTTATCTCCAATTTGCCAAAGCCTCCCTCCTTTCCCAGGGTGGAGGAAAAGCCTTTGCTTGAAGTCAGGATGAATGTGTAACTTCCCCAGGAACCTGCTCCTCGAGTCACAGAGCAGAAATCACACTCATGACACCCATCGTGGGTGACACCAGCCACACCACGGGGACAGACCACCCCAGAAACTGCCAGCGTGGCACCCAGCACCCTGCTACCCAGGTCCCTGCACAGCCCCTTCCCAGGCCAGCATCCCCCAGGAGCACCCCCTGCATCTCCCCAGGCATCACAGGGAGATTTCAAGGACATTCAAGGAAGGGACAAGAACCCCGGACAGAAGTTTCCTGAGGTCCAGCAGAAGTGAGGAGCCCAGAGCGGCGTCAGGCTTTCTTCGATTGTCGAGTCTGAGCAGGGCTTTTGTTTGGAGGCTTGTTTTAACTTGCCATTATGTTCTCCAAAGAACAAATGTGCAAGCTAAGGACGGCAGAGTTAATGTGAAATTTTAAAACCCTCAAAGAGTTGAGAGCTCTCTAAATTTTTAATGAAGGCATCCAAACTGCCAGGTGCCTACAGAGACAGCCAGGAGCCCTCTGCCAGCAGCAGAGTGGGTGTCCCTGATTCAGGACAGGACCAAAGACCCTGACAAACTGCCACCTCCTGCAGCCTGTCACCCTCTGCACACCCCGCTGGGCTCCCACCTGCAGGGAGATGGTGGCTCTTGGCAGCAGGTTGCTCCCATCCTTGGATGTTGAGATGCGGGGAGTACACAGACCCACCCTGGGCCCCCGGATGGCAGAAAGGGCAGCAGGCAATGGAGTGCTCTGTCCATCACCCATCGAGTGATTCCACTTTGTTGATGCCATCCATTCCTGGAGCCCCTCCATGGCGCTGATCCTCTCGCTGTCGGTGTCTCTGCAGGCCCTGCTCTCCCTGCGATGCTCAGCCACCCCCGCGAGGTCCCTGTCCCCCTGCGTTAGGTGCCGAAGCAGCAGACACCTGGTGCTTCACACACCAAGGTAGGCAGTGCCGTGGCTCTTGGGGGGTGTGGAGGCGTCTCACTCCCTGTGTTATGGGGGGCATAGCTCAGCCATGGGATGGATGGGGGGTGCAGAGGTACCACCTGGGGCTGCCTCGGCAGAGCCGCTAGGGTCACACAAGGAGGGGTTGTGTGTTTATCACTGGCATCCTTGTGACACCGTGGTGCAGGGCAAGAGGCACCTGGAGCAGCTCAAGACCAGCTCAAGGCCACAGGAGTAAAGACCAGCTCAGACTCTGGACAGATGCTGGGCACGGTCCTGCCTGGGGACCACGGCAAATGACAGTGACTGTGGAGCTGGCACAGGGACAGGAGGTTTTTTTTCTTTCTTCTTCTTTTTTTTTTTTTTTTTTTTTCTTTTGAAAGCCCCCAGATGGGAAAGGTACGAGCCAAACCCCACTGAAAGCAGCCAAGAATGAATTTTCTGGCCCGAGCCCCAGCAGCTCTTGGAGCGTTGCCGTGCCCGTCCGGCGTCACGCCGCAGCGGAAACCCCAAGCGCAGGCAGGCGGGGGGAGGTCTCAGATTGGGGTGGGCAGCCAGCCCCCCCACCCATCCCAGCTGCTCCCTGGTGTGGGGATCTCACCCCTCCCTATGTCCCAATGTCCCAGTGTCCCAAGCCAGAGGATGAATGCAGGTTCATCCTGCATTCCCACTGAGCTGCAACTTGGCTGGAGCCCAGGCACCCAGATGTCCCCCTCCACGCTGCCATGGAGCCCCCCACCGTGCAGCCATCTGCTGCTGTTGGAGGACAGGGTGTCCCTGGTGTTGTGCCCCTCATCCAGCTCTGTTGCCCAGGGCATGGGGCATCTCAGCTCCTAAACCTCCCCTCTCATGGGATACAATGAGCCCTTCTCCCATAGAAGGCAGATGCTCTCCCAGAGCCAGGCTGGGAGTTTGGGTAGAGCAGGGTCAGCCACGAAGGCATCCCTGCTCTTTCCATCCTCCCATTCCCCAGCCTTGGTGGTACAGAGACGGGTTAAAGCACCGCAGTCTCTACCCTCTACTCAGGAGCCCTGAAGAGCTTTCAGGATCCAAAATCTGTGTCAGCATGAGGCTAAACCACAGGGCAGCAGTGCCCAGGGTCTCATTTTTTAGGATGTTTCAGCTGGAGGGGGGACAGGGTGAGGGCTCCCGCTGCTCTGCTGCGACCTGGATGCCGAGCCTTGAGACAATCATGCCCTTGTACTTCACACCTTTTTTTTATGTCAGGGAAATGAGGGTGGGTATAACCACTCTGAGGCTTTCTGGGGGGAGCAGGTGCCCAAATCCCATCCTGATGCAGAGCCAGGAAGAGGATCCTTGGTCATCTGCCCCCCACACATCATGAGCACCTCCGTCATCGGTGCCTGCACAGGCCCTGTGCATCCCTGCCCGTGCAGCAAGGCTGGAAATCAGTATTTGCACAGGCTGGGGCAATGGGGAGGCAGCGCAGGGGCTCAGGGGGGCTTCTGTCTGCTCCCCAAGGAGTGGGTGGTGTGCAGCGCCCAGCTCTGCTCTGCGCTGGCCCCTGCAGAGCTGCGCGGGTGTGCGTGCCTGCCATAAATATTGATGGGGTGGACTCGGCGCAAGTGTGCCTTTGTATGGGCGATTGGGATGTAAATGCTGTACCTGCTGTGTGGGCAGGGGAAGGCGTAGGTGATAGCACCGAGGCTGAATGCGTAGTGGCTTTTCTCCAGGGACATGGTATCCATCCTGTGTGTGGCGGGGGGTTGAAAGCCGCCAGGTGAGTAAGCCCAGGGTCCATAAACCTGTTTGGGGAACTGGCCAGGCCTGCAGTGAGACTAAATCTTCTGGCTGAGACTGCAGTGAGCCGCCGCTGCTCCCACAGCCTGTCCCGGCACAGCCACGCCAGGATAAACAGCGAGGGGCTGCAGTGCCTCTGTTTAATAATGCATGGCACAGAGGCACCGGACACACGCCGGGAGTCAGGAGCTGCAGGGATGAGGAGTCACCACTGCAGCACTCAAGTGGCAGAGTCCATGCCGGCATCCCCCAGCACTCACAGGTCCATCCCAGCATCCCCCAGCGCTCATGGGACATGGACTCCTTGGGGCTCTGGGTGGCCTTGAGGCTGGGACTGGGTGAGCAGAGCTCCATGTCACAGGGCACAGAACAGCAGTGGCAAAGCCAAGGTGCTCAGCCCTGCAGTGGCTGACATCCCAGCAGTGGTGGATGCTTCTTAGCTGGAGCCTGGAGCTGGCTCTGTGTCCCCTTGGGCACTCTCACTGGGAGATTCAGCCCTTCCATCACTCTCTCACACAAATGTAGGGGTAGATGGTCTTTTTGGGGAGCTCTGAAGTGGAGTAGCACTGGGAGCACCCGTCTCTCTCCAACATGCTCCTGGGGCACCGCCATGCTGGGAACAGCTGGAAGCCGTTGGCTCAGTCCATTCCTCACCCCATCCCTCCATCAGCCGCAGCCTTCCTGGCTCACACACTGCTGTTGCCATGCCTGGGACGAGCAGGTGTGTGTGTGCTGGGGCCCTGCAGGCACCGCTTCACAACCAGCTCCTGTGAATGGCCCCGCCTGGGGACACACACGTCCCTCATTGCGTGCAGTGCCGTGATCCGGCCCCACCGACCATCTGCTGCGGCAGCTCCCCACCACCCACTCACTCTCCGGCCCACGCTGGGCCCCGCGGCACAGAGCCAGGCAGGGACGAGCTGGGGGTGCCCACTGAAACCCCCACCCCACAGGGAGGGGGCAGACAGGTCTTCCTGAGGGGCGTTTGGGGTTGTGGTAGCGATGCAGGTGGGTCCGCAGCACTGATGCCGACAGGGCTGTGGTATTAATGCAGACGGACCTGTGAGGTGATGCAGGAGAGCAGGAAGAGCCACAGCATCAGCCTGGAGCCTCTCTGGCTGCAGGGGTGCAGTGCTGTGCCCATACAGAGCAGGGCAGGGGAGGGCAGCAGGAGCTTCCCTCAGCCAGACAGCAAAGCTCAGAACCAGGGAGACCCTCAGAGCATGGGGCCAGCAGAAGGTGAGGGTGGCTTTGGCCATCCTGTGAGGGTGGCTTTGGCCCGTTTGCTGTGTCCCTCTCTGTTCAGCTCAGGGGACCCTGCCACCCCCAGTCTTTTTCCGACAGTGCTGCTCCCATAGTCAGGAGCATCACAGTGGATCTGGGATGAAGCCATGGCAAGAGCCCATCTTCCTCCCTGCCAGCCCCAGGGCTCATGGTGAGCTCCCAGTCAGCCCCACAGTGAGACCCACATTCACACCCTGTGTTTGCTGTGAGTGTGATCCCAAATCTTCGTTCGCAAAGCCTAGCCATGAGGGTGCTGGGGGGGGCACCCACATGTGCTGAGGGGGCTGTGACTTGATGCAGGGGCAGAGCAGTGGCCCCGGCATCCCCAGGGGCTGGATGCTGGAGGCTCTGAGCAGCACCTCACACTTGCTCTGAGCGCAGCATAAGGGTCCCTATGGCGAGGGTCACCCTCACCTCAAAGTGTCACCAATGGGAGGGACAGCAGGGGCAGCAGGGGCTGTCCCTGCAGTCTATTCTCAGCTGCTGCACTGGAGGGTCCATCTCCAGACTGATGCTTCAGCACGCTGGTGCCTGTGCCTGTCCCTGTCCCTGTCCCCGCCGGGTGCCAGCCCCAAGGGGCCAGGGCTGCTCTTCAGAGGCTGCAGCTGCTGCATGTTTCGTGCTGCCTCTTCCCCTTCTCCCCCGCTGCTGTTTTTGTTTTGTTTAAGAGGCTGGGTTACGAATTTTAAACAGGCTCCTGAAAAACCCAATTACCTCCAGAAGACAACCTGATAAAAGCTGCCTAAGTGGCACTGTGGAAATCGCCTTGTGCAGCAGCTGAGGGAAAACCAACATAACAAAGCCTTTGGAAATGGAGTTAACCACTTTTAATCCCTTGGTGCTGAGAAGGACCAATAATTATTTTCTGCATAGTTGGGGGGGCGGGGGGATAAGTGAAATAACTGCCCTATGCTAATGGGTGGCAGCAGGCTGGGCTGGCAGTGCTGCAGGGGTGGGTGCAGGTATTCAGGCACCCGCTTCCCTCTGCCCGGGAGCTTCGCCCAGAGGCTGTGACCTTGCAGAGTCCCTGTCTGGCTGTGGGAGCTGGGGACAACGCCGATGGGCAGGTGCCACTCAGGCGTTGCTGGCGGCGGATGCTGTGGGCGATGTGACGGCACCAGCCAGCCCCGTGCCCTTTCCCTGGGCGCCAGCGTGGAGCCAAGCGAGGCAGTGCCGGGGCGCTGGCTCCCGCACTAGCTCCATCCCTGCTATGCTGCCCCCGTGAGCCGGCACAGAGACAACTTGTAGGACTTGGCAGTGCTGAGAGCTTCCTCCTCCATTTGGCCACGATGCTGCCCTGTCCCTCCCATTCCTCCCTGTCCCTTCTCTTCCTGCCTCCCCAGGCAGCTCCCGGCAGCCACCCAGCAGGTAACACTGCCCAGGATGACACCGGGGAACAGCTGGGCCTAAAGAGTGCCTGTGTTGGGCACAAGCAGCCCAAACACTGGCCAGAGGCAGCTCAGCTCTGGGACTGTGGGGATCCCCTGGGCCCATTCCTGTCCGAGGAGCAGGGGTGTCCTCAGGGGTGCGAGGGGCAGGAGGATGGAGGCGAAGCCCAGGGCTGGTGACAAGCCCCTGGCTGCTCTTCCCATGGGAGCCCAGCCAGCAGGGCAGAGTTGGGTGCCCGCCAGCCCCGTCGGCTGCGGTTGCGCCGCCGGCACCGGCAGCTGGAGTGCCGGGGCGTTTGGCCTCAGCTCACATGAGCCTCGTGCTTCCCGCAGCAGCAGGAACGGGGGCTGCTTCGCCCACCTCCCCCTGGCCACCCTGCACCCCACGTGGGGACAGCACTCCAGGACACTGACTCCCAAGGAGGGCAAGCCCGACAGCGCTGGACACTGGCACGAGGGATGTCCCTGCCAGCGTCACCACAGCTCATACTGGGAGCAGTCCTCAGGCACACTGGGAGCTACTGGGGGAGGATGTGCTTAATGAGTCGAGGCATCTCCAAAGATCGAAAGACTCAAGGACCCATCCCAGGAACAAAAGGAGGCGTTTGTCAGGCGCTGAGAGACGGGCTCGTTAATTCCTCCTGGCTGTCACACTTATCTGTAATGAATTTGTGCTCCGCTGTATTATTTTTAATACAATAGGAGCGGTGCCGCCCGCCCACCGCCCGGCTGCCGGGAGCGCTGACGTCAACGCCCGGAGCAGGGCTGCCGCAGGACGGATGGATGGACAGACGGACGGGCCAAGCACAGGCCTGTCTTGCCGCCCACATGCCTGTCCCACCAGCTGCCAGCGGGCAGAGCGGGGCTGGGCACAAGGGCAGGAGGCATTTTTACTTTGGAGGTGGAAAGAGGAGTTGTTGGCCGATGCCAGGCTGAGGGCTCGGAGCTGATGGAGATACACTGTGCCGGGGGGTATTTTTGGGAGCAGTGAGAGGGGGTGAACAAGAGGGCCAAGTCCTTGATGTGTTGTCCCTGTGCTGAGACTTGTCTGTGGCAGCTGCCGTGCATCGAGGCAGGAGCACGGGGTGCACACACACGGATGTTGCATCCCTGTGGAGGTGGCGCTTGCAAGCTGGTTTTGGCTGCCCCAGCTGCAGGATGGCTCCCCACTGCTGCCCCACGTCCTGCATTGCCCTCGACCTCCCTGCAGCAGCCCTGGCAGTGCCCAGCAGCACCAACAGCATCTCCACAGCCCACACCACTCGTGGGGGCAGCTGCAGCCTGTCCCAGCTCCCCACACCCCCCCAGGGGTAGGGGGTCCCTGAAAGAACTCTGCACCCAGACACTCTCCAGCACTCTTCTGGGCTCTTGCAGGGCCTCTACTCCAGAGCCTCACCATTAAACATCAGCGATCCCAAAGCCCGGCTCTGAGCACCACTAATCTCATTTGCACAGGGCTCGTCTTGTCTTTAATAACCCAGGGCTGGATTAATTAGGAGGCACCGGCTACCCCTCTGCAGGGTGAGCACACACCAGCCCTGTGCATCGGGACGAGGGTGGGAGATCTGTCCCGCAATGCGGGGGGGAAACATAGGAGGGGCTGCAGGAGCCTGTCTCCCTTCAGGCAGGTGCAGGGGAACCAGGCAGGGAGATGCCCCCCATTTCCTGCACTGGAACCCCGTTCTGAATTGGGTCCTGAGCTCTGTGGGCATCACAGCCTCGATGCCATCGTGAAGGGAGGGGGAGGGCGAAATAATTTATCAGGGACTTTAATTAAACTCCCGCAGCCGCCCCACACCGCTGCAGAGGGGGCGGGTTGCTTTGGGTCGGGGTGCCGAGTGAGGGAGCAAGGAGGTGCGGGACTGGGGGGCAGCTCCGACTGATTAATGCCTGGTCTCACCCGTTAATTGCCGCGGCGGTGAATCATTAACCCGGCGCAGGAGACTCTTGCCCCGTCCCTCCGCTGCGGGAGCGCGGGGTGGTGACCGGGGTCGGGCACCCGTCCACATCCTGGGGAGCGGTGCGGGGCTCCCCGGGACGTTTCCCGGGGGGGTCCCGCATCCTCCCACCCCCGCGG
>VXAY01000868.1:1711817-1736774 GCA_013399855.1 Oxyruncus cristatus
CAAACACACACACACGCAGCACAAACACGCAGCACACAGAAACAGCCCGCAAACCTGCGTGCACACGCATCCGCAGAGCCCGCAAACCCCGACACTCACACACACGTAAAGATTGCAAACAGGCTGCAAACCCGCACATCGTGGGGGCACGCGCAGCTTGCAGCCCCACAAACTTATCATGCGTGTGTGCACACACACCCCATGGAAACACAGCCTGCAGCCACCCGCAAACACACCTCTTGAGCAAACACAGCCTGCACGCCTGCACAGAGCTCACACACACAGCGCACGCAGGCACAGCGCGCACCCGCTCCGTCCTGCACATGCAGTGCCCCTGCACGGTGTCACCCATCTGCAGCACCCGCGCGGATCACACACGCAGGGACAGCCTGCTGCTTGCAACCCCTGCAGCCCCCAAACATCGCCACAACCTGCCACCAACCCTCTGCAGAGCACTCACATTGCGATAGACGTGCGCACACGCAGCATCCCATGTCCGGCTGCGCCACGCTGGCGTGCCCAGGCAGGGGCTGTCATCCCCCCCCAAAGCAGGGGCACACGGTGGATGGTGATGTGGTGGGTCCTCATCCCACCAGCCCTCAGGCAGCACCGCTGGCTCCCGCTGCCACACCAAGGGCAGTGGTGAAGTGGAACATCCCTCTGGAGTCCCTGTCTCGGTCCTTTCGTAGGTTCTCAAGGCTAGCAGGAACATGAGGAGGGGGCTGAGGGAAACAGGCACAGCATACCCTCTGCCTGCAGACCCAAGAAGCTCCCTCTGTCCATCCTGGAAGGCATTTGGGGCTGGGAATGCAGAGGGTGCAAAGTGCAGCCGCAGGGACCATCCCCTTCCTTGTGCCTGGGCAGTAGAGACCATGGGCATGATGTCCCCAACCCTGTCCCTCTCTGCCCACACAGGTGGCCCAGGTCAGCAAGCCCGGACAGCAGTGGATGAGCGCTGGGCACTGGCCTAGCCACACGCACACACCGGCACCATGGACTTTGTCATGAAGCAAGCACTGGGCGGTGAGTGGGTGCTGTTCCCCCTCAGAGTCCCCTCTCCGGGAGCGGTGCTGGCCTGACACCCTGGGATCACAGTGGGAGGGACATGGCAGGAGGACAGAGTCACACAGAGAGCCACTGGCAGTGGGGAGCTGCTGCTGAAGCCCTCTGGGGTTCCTGTTCCCAGCACTGTCAGCAGCTGGCTGGGGAATCCTGGCTCTCCTGCCGCTGAGTGGGATTCCCCGGCGGGTCCCCTGGGTGCCGAAGGAGCTGCCGGCATCTCCCCTGGCTGACACTGAACTAGGGCAGCGCAGCCAGCCCGTGGCACTCCCTATCCCCACAGCCTCCAGAGCCCATCTGCAGCCCACTTTGGCATGGGTGGCCCTGGGGATGTCCCAGGTTGTCCTTGTCGAGGGGGCTCCTTGCCCTGCCTGCCTCTGCAGGGCTTCAGCAGCCAGCACCGAGCTGCAGCACTCTTGGGGACCAGCCAGTGGTCTTCTGATGCCACAGGGGCCACCAAGGACATGGGAAAGATGCTGGGGGGAGAGGAGGAGAAGGACCCCGATGCACAGAAGAAGGAGGAGGAGAGGCAGGAGGCTCTGCGCCAGCAGGAAGAGGAGCGGAAAGCCAAGCACGCCCGCATGGAAGCCGAGCGGGAGAAAGTCCGGCAGCAGATCCGTGACAAGGTGGGCACATGCTTCTCCTGCACCCATCCCTGCTCCTGGCACCCGGGGTGGGGCTGGGACAGGGAGCTGGCATGGCTGGGAGGAGGGTGGCCCAAGGCAGTGGTGATGGGCACAGGCACAGTGCAGGCAGTGCCTTGTGCCTGCCCTGCTGAAGGTCTGTGTCCTCTCAGTACGGGCTGAAGAAGAAGGAGGAGAAGGAAGCAGAGGAGAAAGCTGCCCTGGAGCAGCCGTGTGAGGGCAGCCTGACGCGCCCCAAGAAGGCGATCCCGGCAGGCTGTGGGGATGAGGAGGAGGAGGAGGAGGAGAGCATCCTGGACACCGTCCTCAAGTACCTGCCCGGCCCGCTGCAGGATATGTTCAAGAAGTAACAGCACCGTCAACCCTGCCATAGGGTGCTGGGGCATGGGCGCCCTCTCCCCTACGACCCCTCCATCAGTTCCCTTGGCCCCAGAGAGGGGGTCTCCACACCCCCTCCCATCCCCTCCTGCCCTGCCCCCTGACCAGACCAAAAGCCCGCCCCGTCCCGTCCAGGCAGGGCCCCCCCACCACACCAAAGGGGAGCAGCCCTGGCCGGACAGGGCGAACCGGGACCAAATGCACTGACGTAACCTCGTGGCAGGCTGGGGGCACCCAGGCCCTACCGGCCCCCCCGGGGTGGCTCCTTGTGCCCCCTGCCCTGCCCCTTCTGCCCTCCCAGGGGACCCCAGCAGGCTTCTTGTCGCCTGCCCTCGTTCCCAACACTGCCATCCCCCTCCCCCGTCCCGCCCTGGGCCAAGCCCAAAGCACAAAGCCAGGCGCCCTGCCCGCAGCTCCCCCATCCCCAGTCGTCGGGCACGGGGGTCCCCCGGGGCTGCCCGGTGTGCCCCTGCATCGGGGGGTTGGAGGGGACCCCCCTCCCCGCATCTCTGGCCCCATAGTTAAAGCCATATCAGTTAGACTGCAATACTTCAGCACCGGGAGGAGCGGGCGCCGCGCTCCGCCAACCGTGTACAAAGGCACGTGTGGGGCAGGGACCCCCCCTGCCCCGTCCCCCCGTCCCTGCCGCTCGCTCGTCTGTGTCTTGGCCCCGCTGGCCCCCGTCCTCGCATTAGTGTCTCTGTGCCAGGGTGCGCCCCGTCGCTCCATGCGTCCTCGTGTCCGCTGCTCAGACTCCCACCCCCGAGCCCCCACCGTCCCCGGGGGCCACCCGCGGCGCTGAGCCGAGAGCCCCCCCCGCCGCGCTGCCGGGACCCCCACTCTGCCCCCTGCAATAAAGCCAGCGCGGGGCCGAGGGCTGCCGGGCCAGTCCAGGGCTGGGAGTGCCCGGCTGCCCCCCACCTGACGCTGGACACACGGGTCCCCGGGCTTGGGAAGGGATCCCTGGGCAAGCGCCCCAGGATGTCCCAGGAGCTGCTGCTTGTACCCCAACAGGGGGGAGGCAGGGGCACACCCTCATCCCGGCCCGTCCCTTGCCGCACCGTGCTCCCCCCTCCCCGTGCTTCCTCAGCCACGGCCCCCAGCCGCCCACCAGGGCCCTCCAAGGAGGCGGCGGGCAGCTCCGGGCCCCACAGACATGCTGTGACCATCCTGCTCGAACTAGTCTTTGACAAAATAATAAAATAAAGGGATTTGTACATTGCTCCAGCCTCTTCTCATCCATTGCTTCCCTGGGCCCCCATGTCAGCTTCCTCACCCCACTAACCCCAGGGCTGACACCGGGCAGCTGACCACACACGGTAAGGCCCACCCTGGGCAGCACCCAAGCCAGGCCACAGGTAGGGAGTGACCACATGTGGCTCCCAGAGTCCTGTTCAGTACTGCTGGTTCAGTTCTGCTGCCTCCCCACTCTGCATGTGTCCTCTCTAGGGATGGGGACAAGGCAAAAGGGACAGGGCAGGCCCCTGTCCCACAGACATGGCATGGGAGCTTCTGCCCCTTCCCCCTGACTCTGGGACTTCCTTCACTGAATGACAGGGGGATACCCTGAGGTACAAGGCCTGTTTCTGGTGGGTCACAGCCTTCTGTCCCCTAATAGAGGGGCATGAAGCTATGGGCATGGGGTACCTCATGTCCCCGCAGCGAGGCAAAGGCCCTGGCAGTGCCCAGGCTTGGCACAGCCCTGGAGGCTTCAGCCTGCAGCCAGCCTCAGCCATCATTTGCCATCATTTACCAGCAAAGAGCTCCGCTGTTACCCAGGCGCCATCAGCAGAGCAGTCACCCGGAAAAGCTTCTGTCAAACGAAAATATGAGGGTAGAAAATGGTAGAGATCTCGCAGGCAAGGTCTCCATTGCAGGCAGACTGTGCCCTGTGAGGGCACAGAGGGAGAGAAATCCCCACGGCCCTCCCTGGGGAGCAGTGGCAGGGGGGTCAGTGCCAATCACCCCTGCAGGGGCGTGGGGAAGGGCTGTGCCCGGGGCTGGTGGCCACGGCATGGGACCAGCAGTGTGCTCCACACACGGGGTGCTGCTGGGCAGGAGCAGGTCCCTGCAGATGTCCCCCCGCATCCGCTGAGCAGTGTCCCCGCTGTCATCTGTCCCCAGTGTGGGGGCACAGCGCCCTCTGGTGTGGTGACAGCGCAGGAGAGAGCCGGGACAGGCAGTGGGGACAAGGGGGATAGTCCCTCGACAGACCCCTCAGCCAGGGCCTTGCCATGGCCAAAGGAAGGAGGCAGAGGGAGAGCAGCTCAACAACCCAATTCTCCCCCCTGCAAGCAGCCACAGGCACCTTCATTAAGGAAGAGGATTTATCAAAATTAGAAAAAAAGTATTAAAAAACTCAGTCCCAGCTGGGGAAAATTCTCCCAACTCGCATCCCTTCACCCTCCCCTCGCTGCCCCAGCACAGGGAAGGGGCAGGGGATGTCTGGGAAGAAAAGGGGCAGGCTGTGCTCCCAGGGCTGCCCTCACCACCAGGCTGTTGGGGACAAGGGGACAGTCACACAGCTTATCACTGCTGGGGAGACTGGTCAGAGTGGAGCTCCTCTCATGGAAGACCCCTCAGCAGCCACCTTCAGTGACTGATTTTCTTTGGCCACTTGCCTTTGGAACAAGCTCCCCATGCCCCAGAGAAGAGGTGTCAGAGGGGGGCCCTGCCAGCACCCCCATCGTCCCCAGCACGCAGCTGCCTATTTACAAATGCTCCCAAGAGCAGGATGCACAAAGCTGAGCCCGAGGTCACAGCCCTGCCAGGCTGCCGAGGGGAGTCAACTCCTTGCCCTGCCTACACTAAGCTCCCACTCCCAAGAGCAGGCAGGTGTTGCATCCCCAGGTGCAGCTTCATCAGGAGTCATTGGGAAGCCCGAAGAGCTTGACGGTGCCAGCCTCCCGGCTGCTGTCGTATTTGCCATCTTTATCATCACAGGCGAAGGCCAGCAGTGGTCTCTTCGGGTGCCAGGCCACTGTGAAGGTAGGGGACTCACACTGCACCTCCCAGAGCTTCTCTCCTGCATGGAAAAGGGGCCATGTCAGCCTGGAGAGCCTCCACTGCTCTCTGCCCCAGAGCCAAGCACCTGCTCCGGCACAACTGCTGCTCCAGCGCCTTCTAATCACCCAGTGACAAGGCTCAGACATGACAAGCATGTCTGCCACTGACTAACGAGACAAAGGCTCCCCCTCATGGCACTCTGCTCTGCACAGCAAAGCTCTTCCTTAGCAGACGGATTCTCCCAGTGCCCTCCCAGCTCCACCAGCACTTCTCCATCTGATTTCTCCCGCTGCTGTTCCCTAATAAGAAACCATTACCTGTCTCCACCTCGGCAATGTCAATGAAGTGATCTTCTGATGCCGACGCCAGCATCTTCCCGTCATGGCTAAAGCTCAGTGTCCGCACAGGCCAGTCAAGCCTGCAGCAACCAAGGAGAGCAGACAGTGAGCCACCCCACACGGTCCCCAGAGAGGGGGCAAACAGCTTTGGGACTGCTCTACCTACCTGGAGAAGCACCTCACACATACCAGCTCATCCACATCCCAAAGGCTGACTAAGGCATCAGCACTGCCTGTGGCAAAATACTTTCCCATGGGATCAAACTTGATGCAGATGCAGTTGGAAGGATGGGCGTTGATGGACTGGATGGGTTTCAGCTCTGGGTAGCTGTGGAGGTGAAAGCAGAGGGCAGGGAGCAGTGAGAGAAACACAGGGATTGTCTGAAGCAGGGCAGGCACAAGGCACACCAGGACTGGGAGCAAACCCAGCCAGGGTAGGAAACACCAAGTGTCCAATGAATGAGGTGAATCATCAGGGTCCAGCCCAGAACCGGGGCAACCTCAGCTCCAGGCAAGTCCATTCCTACCAGAGGGCTGGGGATCACTGAGGTGTGGGACTCCAGTTCCCCAGGAGTAGCCAAGGTACTGATTGCAGCCAGCCCAGCCACCCTGCAGCCACGGGCACCAACCTGAGGATGTTGATGCAGCCGTTCCCATTGGTGAGGAAGAACATGTTGTTGTCATTGTTCCAGGAGATCTCGTTCACCTCAAACTTGAACTGTTCCTCAGCTTTGGAGCGATGCGTCTTGGCGTCAATGAAGGTGACCACGTCATCCTTGTTCCCCACGGCAATGGTCTGTCCATCGGGGCTCCAGCAGATGTTGATGTTCTCACCTGAAGGGACAGGAAGGCAGCAGATCCCATCTCCACTCCAAATCGTTCCCAGATAGGAAAGACTGCCAGGTCTGTAGTGTAACACACAAACCCTGCACAGCAGCTGTCCAGCAAACACAGACAGCTACTGAAAATCACAACTTATAAGTACAGCTTCAAAACAGTAGGACCACATCCCATTTCAGACAAGATGGGACCACAGCAATCACCACACAAGGTCGACCCAAAGATCCTCTGAATCCAGTGATCTTTGAGATCCAGAAAAAGCAGAAGCCAAGAATAAATACCTTTAAACAATGGTAAAAACAAGGCAGATTGCAGTTATGCCATCTTACAATGCCATTTCCAACAACTCAAAATTTGATATTTCCAAGGGCAGAGTATCTGGGTATCTGGGTTAGGCAGCACATGAACTCAAATAGTTGTTTTTCTGAATCCACAGAAATGTCTACTTCCATCATGGCTCTCTGTAAACATGCTTTTTCCCCTGCCTCCAGCCTCACAGCCCACAGACTCCAGAAACAAAACATTTTAACAGCTAGCACCATATTCCAGGAGTTTCTACAGTCCCTACTCTGCAGTAAATGAGCCCTTATGTGATGAGTGCAACACAAGGCAGCCAACAAAGAGGCCCCAAGCAGAAATAGCCAAAGAAAGAGTCCAAATCTGTGTGCCGCTGCAGATGGGTCCCACACAGCTGAGGTCCTGCCGGGACCCACCTGGGAAGCCCCCTGGGAAGGCAGGGCCTCACCCACCTTTGGTGTTGACAGTGGCGATGCACTTGGTGGTGCGGACGTCCCAGATGCGGATGGTTTTGTCCCCGGACGCTGTGACAAAGAGGTCAGGGTTGCTGGGGTGCCAGCAGAGCTGATCCACACTGTCCCCGTGGCCCCGGTAGTTGTTCTCCTTCACCTGGGGGGAGAAGACAGCTGTCGGCGTGAGGATGTGCCTGGCTCTGCTCCCGCTCCTGTCCCACATCCCAGCACGCTGCATCCCCGTCGGGATGGGGCAGGTACCCAGCCCGGAGCGCCACCGCCACCCCAGCTACGCTCCCGCCCACGGCCCGGCCGGGATGGAGGAGACCCCGCGTCTTCCCTGCCAGGCACCAGCTCCATTCCCGGCTCCCTGCCACCGGTCGGCGGGGTCTCCTGGCGATGCTCCTGTTCCGATGCACACCGAGTACCCGGTACCGACCACCGGGACCCACCCCCCGGCTCGACACACCTGCCTAAGCACCCGGGCCCAGGGTGCCCAAGAGCTCCCGGTACCACCCGCCCGTTGCCGGCGGATCTCACCAGCCGGTCCTTCTCGAGCAGAAAGACGCTGGCGGTCTTGTCGAAGGAGCCGGAGGCGAGGCGGCGGCCGCAGCAGCTCCAGGCCACCGAGTGCACCTTGGCGCCGTGCGCGGGGAACTCGCGGCTCCGCGTGTTGGCGCGGAACAGCTCCTGCATGGCCTGCACGTACGGGGACACCGCCATGGCGGGGCCGGCACCGCGCCCCGCCCCGGCACCGCGCCCGACGGCACTTCCGCCGCCCCCCCGCGCCTGGCGGGGCTCCACGGGCGGGGCGGAGCCGCCGCCCGCCGCCGGGATGGACGACACCGTGATGCTCCTCAGTGACTCGGACTCAGAGGACGCTCGCTCGCCGCCACCGCCGCCGCCGCCCCGGCCGTGCCGCCCCCACCGCTCCCTGCACGCCCCCGCCGTGAGTCCGGGGCCGCCGCTGCCCCGCACAAAGATGGCGGCGCCTCCACCGCGGGCGGGGACGGGAGCTGCGCGCAGACAAGAAGCCTCGGGGGCAGTGGAGGGGTGGGCGCGCAGCCCCGGCCGGGTGTTCCCGGGAATCCCCGGGGACCTCCCAGCCTCTCCCCAGCCCTGCTCCGGTCCCCGCGGCCACCTGCGGACGGCGGAGCCTCGGTCGTCAAGCGCGCCCCCCCCGCGGTCCCAGCCNCCCTGCTCCGGTCCCAGCGGCCACCTGCGGACGGCGGAGCCTCGGTCCTCAAGCGCGCCCCCCTAGCGGTCCCAGCCTCCTCGGCCATTTCCCCCCCAGCCCAGAAAACGCCGGTCCCCGCCACGGAGCATCACAATACCTTCGCTGCACCCCGAGGAGGGTCCAGCCCTGTAGGGCTCAACCCCCGGCGGGATCTGGCTCAGGAATGCGGTGGGGCGGCTGCCGCCCCTCTCACCTGTCCTGACCTCAGGGCCGCTCCCTCCCCTGTCCTGCCCCTCTCCCCTGTCCTGCCCCTTTCCCCTTTACCGCCCGTGGATGCGGGGACGATGTCCCGGTGCGGCGGCGGTTCAGGGCTCGAGGCTCAGCCCCGCAGGGAACGGCCCGTCCCGCTCCCCGCTCCGCTGTCCCGGTTCCTGAGGCAGCTCCGCAGCCGACGGTTGCCGTGACCGGCTGCAGCCCCGCGGCCTCCCGCCCTCCCCAGCTCCTCCAGCGTCCAGGAGCCCTCCTTGGGAAAGGCAGCAGGTCTGAGTCAGGGGGTAAAAAACGGACTTAAATTGTCCGCTAACCGTGTTCCCTGCTTTCAGACGCTGAGGGGGATTTTTTTTTCCCCAAGAGCAAAGAGGTTCTGACCCCTCCTGGGCACACCGAGATCTTGGGAAGTGCTGTGTCCTGCCTGCTGCCGGTGCAGGCACAGCTGCCTGCTCCTGTTGCCCCTTGGAACACCGAGTGCTGCATCACCCAGCAAGTCCTGCGTGAGAGTCCCCAAAATCTCAGGGCTGCTGTAGCTCCAGATTGATGCCAAAGAGGAAGAGGCAGTTGCCTGCCGCTCCTGTCTTCATAGTGGGCGAGGCTGTGCCACAGAAGGGGTGCCAGGGTTTGGGTCCTGTGCTGCTCCTGCCAGTGTCTGGCGACAGGGTACAGGAGTGCTCACTGTGCTTCCCTTGCCCTCCCTGGGCACCCCAGCAGGACCTGCATTTCCCAGTCATGGGAGGGAGCTAGGCAGGCAGCCAGGACCACTCTGACCCAAAGCAAGAGGCGTTTGGAGGAGAAGGCATGGCTGTTTGCAATAAGGAAAGGGTTGGGCTCAGGCTCAGTGGTGCTGCCAGGGTGGGCAGACCCCAGAGCTCAGAGCCACCAGCCCCCACAGGCTGCCCCATCCCCTCAGATGGGGTCTTTGCCCCTGGTTTCTCTTCCTGAGCTGGTGCCAGTGAGCCTCTTTTCCCTCTTGGGTGGGGGTACAGTGCCACCATAGCAGAGGCTCCTGGCAGGGGAGAACACTGACACTGCTCCTCTGTCCCCATAGGAGATCATCGATCTGACCTGTGAGGACACAAGCACAGACCCAGTGCTGTTGAGCGTGTCCGAGGACATCTTCCTCTTCAATACGACTGAGGACGTCCACATCCTTCTCCACTGCACCTGCAGTGCTGACCAGGACCCCAGGACTGCACCTGCTGCCCCAGCAGCACACACGTCCCATCCCCAGCTCTGCTCCACCACAGAGGAAGAAACGGAGGCAGTGGCAGAGCCAAGCCCTGCACTACCCTGGCACAGCACTCCCGCGAAGCCCAGTGCCACCACAGACACAGCAGAAAGCAGGGAGAACAGGAGCTGCCTCTCTCCTGCCTCCAGCTGCCACAGCTCCTGCAGCTCGGAGCAGGAGTGCAGCACTACCAGCTTTAACAGTGACCTGGGTTCCCTGAACAGCATGCAGCTGGACTCAGACCTGTTGTCCCTGTCCCCCCCCAGCCTGGACAGCAACAGCAGCTGGAAAGCTAATAGCCCAGAGGAAGAGCCTCCCCACCTCTGTCAGGAAAGTGACCTCCCCCCAAGGCTGAGCCCTGCCCCAACACTTCCCACAACCCCAGGGAAGGCCCAAGGGTCTTTACTGGAAACAAGAGACTTACTACCACACAAACCAACCCAGCAAGGGACCCCAGCCAGGAGCAATGCTGACAGCAAGGCCCGGCTGGACAAACTGCACAGTTTCAAGATGAGTGGAGTCCAGCACCTCTTCTTCCAAGACATAGCACCCAACAGGGAAACACAGCAGGTAAACAGGGTTTAGAGCAGCCACTGCCAAGCCCAGCTGGAGGCTGCTCAGACCAGCCCCTGTGGTAGAGGATGTAGTAAGGGCAGCCCCTGCTCCCTTTGCCTTTTGTGGGAAGCTTTGCCAGGCAGCTGGGGCTCTGGTTATTGCAGTTCCCTTCACAGTGGGCCCCACATCACAGCTGGGTTCCTCTGTTGGGGGAGCCGGCTTTCACCTGTTGCCTTGCCTTCTACACAGCAGAAACCTGAGCTCATCCCCAGAGGGAAGCTGAGCATGGTGCGCACCACCATGGAGGAGAACTTACTGGAGGGCACCTTGCATCTGCTGAATCAGTTTGTCTCCTGCCAGCACTGTCCCCCCAAAGATATCATCTCCCACCTGATCAGACAGGTCCTGTTGAATGCCCATGAAGAGGAGATCTTGAAGGACACCTACATGCTGCTGATGAAGATCCAAATGTAGGTGTTCCCCTTGTCCTGGTGCGCTGGGGCTGACTAGGTACTCCCAGGGGTCTGCCCAGTATACAGGTGCTCACTCATAGGAGCGATTTGCCATATAACCCAGGATGATGCTCTTGCCACCACCAGCACTCCCCAGGCTCTCTGAGGGTGGGTCAGGGGCAGCCCATGACACCAGAGAGCTCTCAGGGACAGAGGAGCGTGTTTGCCTTGCCCTGAAGCACAGATCTCATTCTTCACTGCCGTGACATGGCAGAAGTGCCTTCCCTGGGCTGCAGCAGTGCCATGGGCTGTCAGTGCCTGAAGCAGCTCCCTCACTTCCCTCAGGAGTTCCCACAGAGAGAAACAATGTTTTGTGAGGCCACAGGCCCAGGAGTCCTGGGCATCTCCATGGAATACAGCCCCAACCAGGTGCTTTCAAAAAATTTATGTGGCCAGGAGAGGAGAAAGGCTGAGGGCAAAGATGGAGAGGAGAAGGCAGGGCAGGCCCTTGAGCAAGTGAGGCTGGAGAGGGCTGGAGAAGGGCCAGGGGCTGCCATGCCTCCAGACAGATGGTCAGGCAGTTCAGCACAAATGGACAGGGCTGTCCTTGCAGGCTCCATCCAGCCAACGCTGCGACAGTGGGATGGGACTGGACGCTGCTGAAATTCATCATGGAGGACCAGGTACTTGGCACTGTGTGTCGGGCAGGGATCATCCAGGACGCAGTGCCTGAGGGTAAGCATTGCCCAAGGTCCTCCTGTGGCTGTGCTCTGCTGCAGGCCAGTCTAATGTGCAGCTTTATTGCAGCTGCTGAGGGCAGCAAGTGCCAGTTGGGTATCTCATATTTATCCTCAGTGCTCCCTGACCCGCTGCTTAGCTGCAGGCAGGTTGTCCCATTGAAGAATGCACAGCAACAGATAAAGCCTCTGTGGGTCACAGTGCTAGTGCAGTGGTAGAACAGGTCCTGCAATGCCCATAAGGGCATTGCCTGAGCCAGGCAGCCCACCCTGGAGCTGCTCCTCGGTCGTGTACATCAGCCCATTCCTGAGACAGCCAAATTCCCTGGTCTTCCTCACCCAGTGGCTCCCTCAGGCTCACGCTCTCCATGTGCCCTCAGGAGAAGCCCCCCGGCCGGCTCCTCTTCCTGCAGTACGTGGTGCAGACCCTGGAGGATGACTTGCAGAAGAATCTGAGGTTGCACCTGCTGCAGAAGTCGATTGCCAAGAAAGTGCTTTCGTGCGATGTGTGCTTCAACAATGTCAAGTAAGGGACACCTCCTCCTCCTCCCTGTTCTCTAACCACAAACTGAGAGGCAGGGGCTCAGGGAACACTTGTCGAGACTCCGGGTCAGACTTTATAAGAAGCAAACTTGGGAGACAGAGGGAAGTGTAGGGCCAAATATAAAGGACAGGAGACTTATAAAAGCAAACCACCAGAGAATATGCAAAGCATTTGCAGCTGCAACCTAGCAGGCTTTTCCCAGGAATGAGATCAGATTTGTATTGCTCAGGACAGAACTGAGGAGGCAGCAGACCTGTGGACAAGTGTACAAATCAAGAGAGCTCTTCTGTTGAGCTGCTCTACAGAGCTACTTCAAGTGAGTGGGATATACTCTTTATTCTCAGGGTCTTTTATCGAGCTCCAAGTGGATCTAGAGGTCAGAACACAGCAAAATCAGGCCCATCCCCACTAAAATTCCTGTTTCTGTCCTAGGGAAGTGGTCAAGTGGTTGGTCGCAGCAATTACGGGAGTCGGGTTCTGCCAGCCCCAGGAGCAGCTGCAAGAAACTCCCTCCTCTTCAGCAGAAGCCAGGGCTGAACACAGCTCATCTGCACCAAGTCTGGCCAGCACACAGCCTCTGGCAGCTTTCTTTGTCCAAAAGTAAGCCCCAGAAGTGCTAACTCCCTACTGGCATTCCCATGGACTCAAGTTAAGGAGAAGCCAGAGCCTCTTGCTCCCTGTTGGGTCAGGGAAGCCAGGCTGTACCTGTGACCAGCTTTTCTGGTTCTCATTTGGGTTAGGCATAGACTTGGTGAGCAAAAGACTCTCACCTGGTAGGAGACTGGCTCAGTAAGTATCATCCTCTTGCATGTAGTGTAAGGCTGGAGCTCCTGAGCCACAGCTCAGGCTGCCCCATGCTGCTCCACCAACACTCAGTACAGCCCAAGACCTCCCAAGGATCAGTCTGGGGATTAGCTCTACTTGCAAGAGCATCAGATTCAAAAGCCACCAAGAGACACCATATCTAGCCCGCTGCATTCCCATGTCCCTCACTGCACAACACGAGGGGCCATCCCCAATGCTTTACTTGGCAAGCCAAGGAGCAGCTTCTCCCAGTGCTGACTGTTTCTCTGACGCAGGGTGATTCTCCTGCTCCAGCGGATGTTGTCCATCGCAGTGGAAGTGGACAGATCTCCCACCTGCAGCTCCTATAGGATTGCAGATGAGATGTTCCCGTTTATACTGAATATCCCCCTGAGGAACCAAAGGTGAGACAAGCACATGCAAGGCAGCATTTGCCTGTGTGAGCAATGGTTTTCTTCCTAATTTACATCCAAGTCTGGATGCACAAAGTACTACAGGGTACAGAAAGACAGGCTAGCCAGCAAGAGCATGGCTGTATCTCCCTTGGAGATACATCACTAGCTGAACACATCTACCCCGGTGGTGTGTTGCTGAAAACAGTCGATTTTCTCACGTGTTAAAGTCGTGTCACCTTAAAAAGGTAAAGAGGGTCTGAAAAGCAGCACTGTGCATCATCACAGTCAAATACTGGCAAACACATCACTGATTCTCCTGAGCAACCAGGTAGCTTGTCAGAAATATGATGCAGTTCCTACAGCTTTGCCTTGACATCCTTTTGTTTGCTTCTCTAAGAAATGTAGTATCTGAAGCCAAAGCACAAGGGCCTGACTGGTTCTGATGTAAACACAAGACCACTGGACCCACAGGCATTTCAAACCCATGCTTGCAATGCCCAGCAGGCAGCCCTTCACACCCCTTCAGCAGAACTCTGTGCACACACCAGGTCTAATCAAGCCAAACTGGGTCTAACCAAGCTGTCACTTTGCCCAGGACAGATGTAAATCCGGCTGGCCCTGACCCCACATCACCCTTGCTTGGATGTGCTCCCTGCAAGTCAGCAGGAATGGATCACTGCCACACAGGCTGCTGGGCAGGGTGAAGTGAAGCAGCTCCGTTTGCTTCATGGACTGTACTGACCTCCAGCTGCCACAGGTCACACCTGAGGACGAAAACTCAGCCATGCCAAGTCACATAACAAAGGTCTCCCACCACATCTGGTGGTCTTCCTTCCAAGGCACAGCTGGGCAGCCCCTGCAGTCACCCCACTGGGTCAGCACCAGCAGCACACCAGGAACATGCTGGAGCAGTTGTCTCTGGTCAGGCTGTGCTGGCTCTCCCAAAGTAAATCCCTTTTGTCTTCCAGGGAAGCTTTATTAAACACCATGGAGAGTCAGCTCCTACGCTGCAGACTGCTAGAGCTGTTGTTCCAGCACAGTTGTGACGTGCCCCCAACCTCATCCATGTCTCTGGAGAAGATCCTGTATTTCCTGAGCCACTGCTCTGTGCTGCTGCATTTCGAGGTATCCAGTCCGAATTCTACTTTGCCTTGTTTTCTTCTGAGAAAACTTCTGATAATCAAATACTGTCTCCTGTCATAGGATGAAACAGCAACATGGCAAAGGTGGGATGAGATGCTGCAGTACTTGAGTTTGCTGATGATGAGTTACCGAAGTGTAATATGGGGTAAGCAGCTTGTTCTGGCCTTAACAAACAATCTCATCAAGAGGCTGCAGTAGAACTGCCAAATTGCCCTTCCTCCTCTCTTCTCATCACTCTTGAGCTCGCAGCCACTGAGTCTTTGAAAGACAATGTGCCTCTATCCATGCTAGTAACTATTTCCAGCAGTCAAAGAAGCAATGTTGCATCAATCAGAGCACCCAACTTACTTTGCCGAGTTTAGCCCCTACAAAATCTCCTTCTTCCTAAAGGAAGGAAGCACTTCCCAGCACCGGAAAGCACACAAGGGGGTACTTTGTATCCACTGTTGTCTAAGTTGCTACACGATGGGTGGAAGAATAGGTGATTTGGGAGGAAAAGCAGAAAGCAAAGGGATCGTAGAATATCCTGAGTTGGAAGGGACCCACAAGAATCATTGAGTCCAAGTCCTGGCCCTGCACAGGAACCCCCAACAATCCCACCATGTCCCTGAGAGCACTGTCCAAACATCCCTCGAGCTCTGTCAGCCCCAGGGCCCTGACCACTGCCCTGGGGAGCCTGTTCCAGTGCCTGACCACTCTCTCGGAGAAGAACCTTTTCTAATAACCAACCTAACCCTCCCGACACAGCTCCAGCCATTCCCTCGAGTCCTGTCACTGGTCACAGAGCACACACAGATCAGTACCTGCCCCTCCTCTTCCCCTCACAAGGAAGTTGTAGACTGCAATGAGGTCTCCCTTCAATCTTCCCTTCTCCAGGCTGAACAAGCCAAGTGCCCTCAGTCACTCCTTGTGTGGCTTCCCCTATAAACCCTTCACCATCCTCACAGCCTCCTTTAGACGCTCTCTTTGGTAAACCCAGGACACTTTCAGCACTTCGTAAACTGGGCAGGGAGCACCACCCACAGTAGCCATGGAAAGAGCAGCATTTCTGATCCCAGGAGAATGGCAGAGTCACAAAACACTCCCTAAAACTTCCTAAAGTAATTTTACCAGAAGATTCTTCAAGTCTCTTCCCAAATTCAGAAACAAAAGCCCAGGGTTAAGGCTCTCATGAAAGAACGCAGAGGAATCTACCATCACATCTGCAGTCTTACTCTCCCCGAAGCCCTAGACAATTAACGTTAACTGTTGTTGAGCTCTTTGGAGACTCCTTTGCAGCTGCCCATTCTGCCACTCACACAGGAGAAAAGGATTCTACAAGCCTTGCCCCATCCCCATTTCCCGGGCTCTCTCCACGTGCAGACTGAGCTCCAGAATGGGCCAGTTCCTTCTTCCCTCAGTCTCGTGCAGAAGCATCATGGATTATTGCACATGAGGATCAGCCCCATTCCCAACTGCTTCTCACTCCAGCACAGCGCTGCCGCTGCCATGCTGTGCTCTATCCCAACAGGTCAGGCAGCCCCTTGTGTGCTGCCTCTCCTCACCAGCATTTCCTCTTGCAGAGCACCTGCGGAGCTCCCTCAGTGACCGGATGGACTTGATGGTTCAGAAAGCCAAGCCCAGGCTCCAGGAGAGTGACAATATCACCAGCCTGGACATTCAGCTGAAGATGGAGGACTTCATCAGCCGAATGAAGGAGGTCCTGGGGCAGCCTTTTCCTCCACAAATCCAGGAGAAATTGTTCCTGCTGCAAGAGTTATTCATTGTCACTATTGCCTGATGGAGACAACCACTGCAGCAAGGGGGACAAAGAACTTCAAGTTCCCGATAAAAAAAACCCTCCAAACCCCCATCTCACGCTGCAGTTTCGATGTCATGGGGGTTGGTTTATACAGTTTTTTGGAAAAAAATGGTTGGTTTACATGGTCTCAGACAAATTTGCATCGTTCTACTGTTTTATGAGGCACATTGTACATTTTAAAAAAACAAATGACTTTTATGTTCGCTCCGACTCTTTCATCTTGGTGCCGGCCCTGCCTAAAGGAAGTGCAGACCTCTGTCAGGATAGCAGACCCCTTGGGATAGCATTAGACTCATGCAGCCATAAACCCTGACAGCAGTTTGCACAGCAAGCAAAATGCCCAAATATCTGGTCAATAATTAGGGGAAAGATGATAATCTTTTAAAAAAACCAACAGGTGTGAGGTGCAGTGAGGACATTCAAGGTGCAGAAATCCCCAAGACATGGTAGTCAGTCTTCAGTAGAGGAACATTTCTGCTCCAGTGCATATCAATCTATATAACTTGGCCAGAAGAGATTAGGAAGAGGGTGGGGGCTGGATGGCAGCATGAGCTGAAAAAACTGCTTCCTCCAGAACCACCCTAGTACAGGCATGGGCATTATGATCAGGATGAATACTGAATTCAATTGGATTCAAATCCACAGCCATCAACAAAAGCCACAGGTGACATCAGAGAACAATTAGGTGTTTCTATAGAAGATCCCAGTTCAGAAGCAACAGAGGTTGGGAATGAAAGACTTTTCTTGTAGCTGCCCACCACACTTGGCAGGGTCCTAATGCAGAGACCAGAGTAGGAGCATCAAGAAGTAGTCACAGCTGGGAACACACTAGTCCTGATATCAGTGGTCTCATGCAGAAGCCTGGCTTCAGTTAGCCCAGAACTGTTCAGAAGGGTCTGACCTGGGGCTCACAAGTTTGCTTCTTGTTCTTTAGGAAGCCTCTTTCCAACTGCCAGGTGTAAAACAAACCACTCATTCACATGACACTGCCCCCCTAACCCAGGGATAAGCCATTCAGGGAAAACTTAAGACTGCCAACAGTGCAAACCCAAATGTTCCTTGCTCTGGAAAGCTGCTCTTCCTGCACGTGTGCTCATTCAGGTGTATTTTTCAATTAGGTCCTTTTAACTGGATTAGACTTTTGTCACTAGACTAGAAGAGAAACTGCATTCCAGGAAGAAGTCCATAGCTATGGATGTTATTTTATATTTATGATGATCACACCCCCAAGGAATGATGTTGAAGTAGAATATCATGCCACAAGGCCATGCTTTAATCCCAGCCTTCCCAAACTAACTATGAGATCGGCCTGTGTAACCAGGACCACAGCAGCAGCCTCTACCTCAGTACCTGGGTGCTCCAGGATCTGTTCCATCACTCTGCCCAGGAGCAGGGGGAGCACCAGTGTTCAGCTCAGACATCCCCAGCCCAGGAGAGCCATGTGCTCCATCAGCAGGGCTTTGAAGGGCAGCTACAAATGCTACAACAGGACCCAAACCCCAGCCTTCCAGAGGAAGGCAAAGCAGGGATGGACACATTGGAGCTGGGCATCTCTAGGGAAATACACCTATACAGGTGCAAACGCAGCACCCAGGCAACAAGAGACAATCTCAGGAACAAGAAGAATCTGAATAGCCCAAGAAAACAGACTTCACGTTTAGTTTTATCTGCCCTAGGACAGAACTGAGCCTGGCTTTAAACCTGGTCTCCCTGTGAAAGGGGAGTTTGTGAGCAAACATCTCACTCCAGTGAGGTGCTGTCAGAGCCTTATTTGGCAGAACCTTGACCCCACACTTCTCCTACAGATGCTTTGCCAGCACCAACACACACCGTGGACCTCCATTCACAAGGGTTTTATTTTCCTGTAACAAACAAAACAAACATAAACATTAGGAGACATGAATACAGACAACAAATAAATTAATGTCAAATGAGAGCTTGATTGCCAAGGTGCAATTGAGTGGTGACAATGAGAACTGCTGGGTTGGGTGGGGGACTTTCACACTACACATTGCTGGCAGTGCTGCTAAAGCTTGAGAGAAAGCAGTGCCACAAAATGTGCTTCTTCAGAAGGGCCAGCAGCCACCCATGCCTCATCCTCTGGGAGGAATGTTTGGTTTAAGAAGGCAGAAACCCCAGAGCTCAACAGTTACCGGCTGTTAAGAAACCTCTGTGTAATGTCCTGGCAACAGAGATGCTTCCAGTTCCAGATGCAAGGCTGCTGCTGGCTGAGGGACTCTGCAACACAATCATGAGATCAGGAGGAGACCTGAGGCGACCCATTTGCCACAGGACAGGTGAGGATTACAGAGCAATGGTGCCTATCATGCTTAAGGGATCAGATGGTAGCCAGGAGCTCCTTCCATTTTCCATGAAAGCAAGTATTAGCTGTTCCCAGTAACTGGCTCTGCCCAGACCAAGGATTACATCCAGCTGTACCATAACAGGGAGGAATGTTTAGCCTTAAACTGCCCTCAGTCCTCCCTCAGCCCTGCAGAACACATTAATGCTGATAAAATACTCTATCTGAGAAGTGTTCCTGCTGTCTAATACACTCCTACATGATTCTAGGAAGGGGAAAAAAAAAAAAAAAACAAAATCAAAAACAAATTAGGCTGCACCCAGATTGCCAGAACACCTGGAAGTCTGCTGTTTAGAAGGTAGGAGAGTGTCGTTTTGCAGAAAGAAGAAAGGAGGATTACTTGGCTCAAGCCACACCAGCTTTGGTTATTTCTACCTTTTTAGAGGTAGAAAGAGTTGGAAGAGAAGGAATTCTTCCTCACTACTGCTCCCTGCCTTTCCAATGAGAGCATCTCAGAATGGTCATTGGTCCACTTTTCCTTTAAAAAAACATTCCAAGAACAAAAAAGAAATAGGTGTTGAGCTACATGGTCACACTGGACAGTAAGGGAGTGCCACACTTAAACTGACCCACCACATTCCCTAACTTCCTTCTGGCAGTTAATGGTCCAGTTTTCAGTCCTTGCTCATTTCCATGACTTCCTGCTGGAACTCTATATGCCAGACAGAACCACCATGCTCCTGTGGGTCCTTCAGCACTGAGCAGGACAAGACAACCAGACTACAGGCAGGCAAGCCAGGTGCTCACACACCACGTGGACTCCTGTCCCAAAAAGTGGGGCTCAGGGTTTCCATGTGGTGTGGTGTACTGGGAAGCACATCCAGAGCAGCCTGGCAGCCCAAACCAGTGCAGTGCAGCAAACAGGATGGTTTACATTGGTTTAAGAGTAGTGCAGGAGTTTTTTCCAAGACTGGCTTTAGAAGAACAGTCACAACTGTTTCCTTTTCTGAGATGAAGAGCTGGAAGGGAGACTTTTCTATTTTACTGCAGCACATGAGACAGGGGAGCAGAGCCTAAGACACCCTGTATCCTGCTAAAAACATCAGCAGATTTCCTCTAGAACCCAGTGGGAGTGAGCACATTCAGATCCCGAGGTTTGATATTGTGGGAACGTGGAGATTGTTTCCTCCCGTCTGTGCCTGGAATGTCCATTTTGGGTGGCTTGAAGGTGACTGGATCCTCTGGCATCCTGGTAGCCTGAGCACGCATCAGCTCCATTGGGGATGGCTTCTGGGCACCCTTATAGGACTGAATGGTAAATCCTCCTGATGAAAAAAATCACAGTAAGGGCCAGGAAAACCAGTCAAGTCCTTTTCCTACTGCTGCCAGGAGTGAGCAGCAGCACTGGCGCCCCACACCACAGGAAGCCTGAAAATCCCAGCAGCTCCATGTCATCTAAAGCCTATTCCACATCAATGGCTGGCACTTCCAGTCCTGGTGGCATCACACATCAGAGAAAGAGGAAAATGCTGTCACCTTCACATCCTACCCTTTCACTGCAGTGCAGTGCAAGTTATTCCTGCTTCCAGATCCTCAGCACAGGTTTTACCCAACTGCTTTATATTTAGGCACAGAAATTATATGAATAGCACACATTCCCAAGGTGGTCCCAGAAAGTAACAAGGCAAGCAGAGTAAGACTCTAGAAAGAGCAAGCAAGTTTGTTGTGTGATGGTTCTCCTTTAGCTCTTCCAGGGCAGCAGATTTTTAAGGACATACCTGGATCAGTGGTGGATTTCTGGATGGCTTTGGGTCCAAAAAAGCTCCACCTTTCAGATGGCAATTTGTCCCCACCACCTTCCATGGCAAAGTCTGAGCCAGTGATAGAAGAAGATCCTTGACTAAACCAACCCCTAAGGAAAAAAAAAAAAATCAATAAGATGTATAAAACATGAGAATAAATACTTCAAGTGACCCCACTGTACCAGGAACTTCCCATGCAGTTAACAGGAGCAATTTAAACAACTTTAATAGGTTTGTTACCACCCAGGGTAAGATTCGCATGTTCAAGTTCCACAGGCTTCCAACATGTGGATCTATTCAACACATATCCTCATCAGGCTCTGACTTTCAGCCCATACAGTCCCTCACTGGATAAGGTTATTTAGCAGCTCCCACCTCAGCAGCCTGTAGGAAACCAAAGGAGGCAGTGGCCTGCCAGGCCCAGAGTACCTGTTTTTGTGCTTGGGAGAGGAGTGGGGGGTGCTGCTTGGAGTGGACTGAGCAGAAGAATTGTGTTTGTCATCTTTCGTCGTCTCTCCACTCTGCATTTTTAGCTTCTATTAGGAAGAGAAACACAGAAGCAACAGAGCTTAAATACAAGACACAAGGAACAACATCCAGTTTTACTGTCAAAACCAGACAATTGTTTCTATCACAGGTGATAAAGTGTCACTTTACAACCTAAAGTTACACCCAGTATTACAATACCTACATACACCCCTTAAGCTTCTCTCCACATCAAATATAAGCGTTTTGGAAGTTCACTATGCTCAAGACACATCCTCCAGGCTAGAGGAAGGAACACCAGGACTCATAGGGAGGTTGTGGATACAGCAGAGGTTGCTTCAGCTCAGCTACCTGGTAACAGGTCTAACTGCCACAGCACCCATTTGTCTCCAGCACTTTTCACAGCAACAAAGCTTTCAGTCCCACAAGTTCTCTAATGAGAGTGAGACCAGTTCTCACACAAGATAAAAGGTCAGGAGTACCAGACCCTGTGAAGCAATCCATGTCCACCAGGACGAAAACACTGCTCTGGAACAGACATGTGGGCACAAAATAAACACGAACTGGGTGTATGCAACCCAGGTTATTGCAAGCTGAACAATACAAACTGAACTTTGAAGAAGTCACTTGAAGGGCAGTTACAGTTTAAACACAAAATGCACAGGCACCTGGTAATGTTTCCTGTGGCTATTCAAGCCACACTAATGCAATTCACCAATGCTGTTACTGAAACTTTGCCCCCGTGGGAGGACACTGGGAGAGTTGACTATTAAATTCCAACTGCAAGATTTTTGAAAAGCTCAGTTGCCCACAGTAACATGTTCATTCGAAACCTTTGTCTTTGTTTTCATTAACAAGCAAAACCAATCCCATCTGGTAACTTCCCCATCGGAAATGCACAGTTTACACGTTCTCTTGGGATAAACAGTTACAGGGCACCATTCAAAGGTACAGCAAGAAACAAGAATGCACAGGGATGTCCCCACTTGGAAAGACACCTGTGACAATTTTATGACAGTGAAATGTGACAGAATTCAGAGGAAAAAAAGTTTGTTTTGAAACTACAAAGGCTAATGCTAACTTTAAAATACAAGTGGGCAACCTTTTGTAGACAATGAGCTAAAAGCCTTCAGAGGAAGCAGCTTAAGGAGAATCCAAGCAACACGCTCCAAAAGTTATGTCATCACATAGATGTTAAAGTGGCACATATCCTACATGGAGAAATCCAGTGGAAAACAAGCCTTACGTGGACTGCCTCAGCCACCCAGTGGTACTTGGTCTCCTCAGTGGTGAGGCCTTTGTGGGGTGTGTAGCCAGCCTCCCTCAGCCCTGCCTGCTGCTCAAAGCGCTGAATGCTCTCCTGAGTCTGCTCTGGAACGAAAAAAGCACAAATTCAAACAAAAAGGCCACCACAAGCAGTCCCAGCAAAGGCAACTTAAGCAATCAGATGCAAACCCTTTTTTCATCACTCGTATGTACACACTGTAATCAGTTCAGACAAAAAGATGAAGCTAATGAGCTATTCTGTCTTGAAAAATACCCTGAGACACAGGGCTAAGTCAGATGAACAGTGATTTGTCCCAAATCACCAGATATATATGTAACACCTGTAATTAATCCCATCTCATCCAAGACCCTGCATGACTGCTACTTACAACTTCCTAAATTTAGGAGACCTCAAAAAGCCGGATATTTTAAATTGCCCTCTAGATTCAAAGGAGGCTTGCAGAACAGATGTTAAAGACTCACAGTGATTACCCAGATTAAGTCAAATAAGATATTTCAGTCAAATACAAACCCAGCATCCAATAAACTGATATCAACCTCACTTCTGAAAAACGTAAGCACTTTCTCCAATCCCCCAGCATAAGATGTTCACTCCAAAGTCAAAAGGAATAAGAGCAAAAAGACGTTACTGGAAAAGCCCAATGTCTTCTTTAAAACAGGTAACACTTCCCATGGTAAATCCATTTGCAGGGATACTGCAGTGTAGATATGACAAATCCCGAGGAGTTCTGTCTCCTGGAAGGTGCAGGTGCAGTCAAGGCTCCTGACTTCTTACTGTACAACATTTTTAGACCACCATGGTTTTAACCAGCTTAGCATTTATCATCATTTGACTAGAACAGGACCTCCTTTCCAGAAGAAAGTCCATATTACTGGATGTTATTTTCTGATGTGTTGGTTATTTTTGAGCCAAGACAGAAATAAATGCAAAGGTTCCAAAATGCTGGTCTGAAAATCTAGAAGTGTTTGGAAGCACTGCTTGGAGGAAAAGATGGCAGCTCAGATCCCATCTGCTGAAAGAAGAGGCAGCAGGGACAGATTAACACAGGAATAATTCCCCTTGCTGCAAAAGGGCACGTCTTCTCTGCAAGCATAACTGACCCAATTTTATTTTAAAGCATCATGATTTATGAGGTTTGTTTTTTAAAGTGTTACTGTCAGCAAGGCAGCTGCTGCTATTAACTAACATAAATGCCAGCAAGCGCTCCATTAGCACAGGGTGCCAGCTCTCACCACTTGGGTTAATGTCAGAGCTCTGCCTGTCATTCAGAAATAGCAAGTTAATAAGCAAACAGAACAGCAGCAGCCTCTGCACTCCAGCAACACGGATTGCAGTGTCCTGTCAGCACAATAACATACCCTGCACTCCTCCCACATCACCCACCTCCAGCCCCGGGAAACACAGAAGCACTAAGTGTAGCCTATTCCCTAGTTCCATGCTTCCTTCTAGAAGCATCCTCCTGAAAGAACTCACACAGCTCAAGAGCAGAGTCAGTCTGAACCCACGAGCTCCCCAGCCACTCCAGGAGTTATCAAGGACACTCGGTGTCCCCTCCCCACCAGCCACCATGTGAGAGATAAGTTCTTACTTGTAATGAGGGAGTTCATGATGACGTGAGTGGCCTTGGCCTTTACCACAGGCACCTTGTTCACACTTTCAGTGGACGATGAAGGAGTTATGACGGGGGCATTGGTGTTTGCATCCCCTTCCTCAACCTGTAGGAAGCAGCAGGGGACACTCTGAGATGGGAAAGTATCTCAGCACCTGGCCAGGACACATCTCTAAACACAAAAGTGAGACATAAGGCCAAGCTGCTCTAGCCTTCATCCCATGGGATAAGTCCCTACGCTATGCTCCCTGCAGCCCAGGAATGTTCAGAGCTTGAACCTTAGAATTCACAGCAAACACAAGCAACTTCCATCCAGCATTTGAAAACCTGCCGGGCTCAGAGCCAACAAGCTGTTAGTCCAAGTACAGGAAGGTCAACAGGAAAGAAACCAGAACATCTGTACTTTTCTTAAATGCAAACTGGACTTCAAGGTCAGTTGGGCAAGAGCACCTTCCACAGGCAGCTCAAGCACAAGCTGTTCACAGAGGAGAGCCTGGTGTGAACACCTTGTTTTCCCCTCATTCCTTTTATGTTTCTTGCTCAGTGCATCAAGAGGTCACAGCTCTACCACTGATCATGAGACCCCAGCAAAGAAACAGAAAATAAATACTAGAAAACAAGAAATCCTGTGAAACACAGACCTCCTCCTCCTCCTAAAACAGGAGCTCCCTGGCTGGAGAGCTTGCTCTTTGTGCAAAACCACAACTTTGGGGTCTCTTCCACAGGAGATTTTAAAACAAAAGGAGGTGTAAAGTAGAAGTTAAGCTCAAAGGGATCAGAGTCACGTATTTGCACTCAACAACATTTAACTTCACTTCAAACTTAGAAAACAACCTCCAAATTTAAAAGGGCTGGTCCTTCGCTCAAAGCACAAAATCACAGAATGGTTTGGGTTGGGAGGGACCTTAACGATCATCAAATTCCAACCTCCTGGCGTGGGCAGGGACACTTTCCACAGTCAGCACGCGCTTGTCCCTTCCCACAGCAGGGAATGCCAGGCAGGAATGCAGGGATCTGTCCCAGCCCCTCTCGAGGGTCCTGTGCGGAGGGCAGGAGAGGGACCAGGAGGAAGTGGTGTCAGAAGAGGATGCCAGGAGGGGGATGCCCGGAGGGGTGCAGGGCTCCGGGGACACCCGGGGGCCATGCCCGGGCAAGGGCCCGGCCCGGCCCGTACCTTCGACAGCTCCTGGTACTTGCGCTCGGGAATGACCGGCTGTTTCCACAGGACGCCGGCGCACAGGTCGGCGGGAGGGGGCGTCATGGGCGCCGTGTCCTCCAGAGCATCGTCGTAGCTGAAGGCGCGGCGCGGGACGCCGAGGGGCAGCGACATCCTGCCCCGACGGGCCC
>VXAY01000869.1:0-70969 GCA_013399855.1 Oxyruncus cristatus
CTGCTTCTACTGCTAATAAGCCTCCCTGTTAAATTTATATTTACCTCTCACCAATGTTTCAATGCTTCATTAGTGACTGTTGCCTTGTTTTTTAGTGTTAACAGTCTCTCCTCCTGACTGGCTTTTATTGTGGCACATATTCTAAATAAGTTCTGGAAAATATGCCATTTCCAAAGAGACCAAAATACTTATTGGCCGCTTCATTCTGGTGGCTTCCTCTGTAGTGGCACCTTGTCTCTTGAGATAATGTATTAAAACCCTTCAACTGCCAACCATTAAGGTACTACAAACACCCACATACTGCTTTAAACACATTTTTATGTGATTTTTTTTTCTCAATTTTACTCTTCCCAGGATGTGAACTTGGCTTCCAGCAGGCAACCAAGGTTCCTCAAATTTCTGCAAAGTAGATCAGGAAGTGAATCCGTTCATAGCTCCATCTTGGAAACAGCCTTCAAAACAGAAAGAAGTCTTTCCCAAAGATAAGGGGCTTTTTTTTTTAGGGAGGGAAAATCTGCCTATAGGTGATACCACAGATAAAAACATTAGCACTGTCTGAACAGCCGTCCCAAAACGAAACACATGGTGATTTTTTTCGTTGCAGGCACACGGGCTTGTTGTGAAAAATGGATGTTCCAACTCAGAAAGTCAGAACAACGTGTACGAGTGGCCCAAATTGGTTTTGATTAACAAGGTTTTCTGCCTGGAAGTCACTTTATCTTCATCCCATTAGCTCCACTCCACAAAACAAATGAATCCAATGCATTAGGCTGAAACACGTTCTTGCAGGGGGAACGCCAAGAAAAATCCTCTCTCAAGAGTCACACGACCATTTTATGTTTATAATGTAGATTTTCAGCTCAGTATTCCCCTTGGAGCTTATGCAGAGAGAGTTTTCTGCCTCCATCCATGGTCAGCTCTTGTTCTGCTCGTGTCTGTTGTTCCCAAATGTGGATCTGGGATGGATTGGCTGCTGTGATGTAACGTTGGCTATGGACACACCTGTTCCACAGAGGTTTTGTAGCTCTCATCCTTTTACAAATACGTTTCCTGGCTTCTGTTTTTTTGGTAGAGATCACATAAAGGTGATATTTTTGTTGTGGGATCAACAGGTGAAAAACTACTGTGTAAAAAACTCTTTGTGCCACGAGAGCCCCATTCCACGTTGTGTGCCAATCAAAGCACAGAATTCACTTCCACATCTCAGCCTGGTTTTCCTCTTCTTCATTCCTCCATGAGGAAGTTTAGTTTGCCTCAGTCATTTCAAGTTGTGTGCTTAGAAAGTCAGGTAAAATGCAATTTTTTACTGCTCACACAAAAGCATGAATTTTGGTGCTTGTTCCATGACTGTTCAGAGGTTATTCTGAGTATTCAATTTCCACGTTGATAATTGTTTTGTCTTCACAACCGTTCCAAATAATCTCTTTTCCTGCCCTATTAATGGGTAGCTGAAATGTGTTTTTGCTTCGAGGCATCTGTTCCTCTCGTTCCACTCTATCCTCAGTATCTCTACCACAGAAAATGTATTTAGTTTCAAAGTTACCTTGGGAACTATTAGTAAGTGCAGTCAAATTCATTTGGCGTCTGCATAAGTAAATATGAATATCCAGACAGAGGCTATGATTGTGGAACCCTAAATAAGATCTATTTTTCATTATTCTAGCCCCCAAAGATGACTGAACTTTCATATTTTATTTTTTATTTCTCTAAGCAATGTAACACATGACTTTGTTTTATTCTCAAGAACAATTATCACTAAAAAGTAGTAGTTAGAGAGGACTCTTCCAAATTCCACTGAGCCAAGAGGGAGATATCAGCAATTATTATTATTATTACCAACAATAGAAAAATTATGTGTTTAACCAAAGTCCAGTGTCTTCACTGGAAAACCAGTGGCAGTGCCAGTGCTGCTTCTTGTTATGCTCCAGCATAATATCTAAGCCAAAGGGCCTAGAGAATAAATTTCCACATAATCTCTAATTATATTATGTTATAATAATATAATAATTATTATAATTATGTAATTATAATAATATTGTGGTATTAATGTATTATATAATGTAATATATAGTTATTAATATATAATTATTATTATATTGTGTTATAATATATAATATTATATATAGCATATTATACATATAATGCATATAATATATTATATATATAAAATAATATAATATATATAATAATATATATTGCCACATAATTCATTGTCTCATTACTTAAAAATTGTCTGTGAAAACATTCAGGGGAACACGACTAAAATATTCACAGTAGAAAACACATAAAACAAAATGTTATTCAAATAAAATAAAATATACAATCACAACAGACTGTTCAGCTCCAGCAGACACACTGGATTGTTCGCTTTTTTTTCCAAATGGATAATTTATTTAATTAACCAAGATGCAGTGAATTTGAAATTGTCTATTAAAATGGCAAAATTGGGTAGTTAGGAAAAAAAAATGATGTGGTTTACATTCTTACTCACTGCTAGGAAAAGTTTCACTGCAGAATTTAAATATTGCAGCTGGCGCTTTTTTTAACATTAATTTTGTCCACAAGAAGTGTTTTGCCTGACTGTGTTGACCTGATGCAATAATTTTTTAAAATATTTTTAAAATTCAAATGAATACACCTGTAAAAAATTATTTTTGCTCCTGTGCAACTTTTCACAACAATACTGAAGATTTTTTTATTGTCACTGTTTGTCATCTAGGAACACAGTGAGTGCTTAACAAGAAATCTAAATGTGCTTCTTGTACGTTCAGTCTTTTACGGTTGAAACAGAACCAGCAAGTACAAAGTCCCTTTTTTTTTATAGATAATTTGATACAAACTTTATTCTTCAGCTTCTATCAGGAATTGTACTTTGCTGCATTACACCTCTTGATCCCACTTATCTGCATAATTCAAATGCAACCCTGAAAGATATAAACAGAGTGACAGCTCTTAAACATATTTTCTGATAATCAGCACAAACTATTACTTGAACCCATTCAATAACATCACCCTGACAGACGGGATTCAATGACCCTCAATAACAAACAGATACAATCTCATTGTAAAAAAACTATATTCTGACATGATTGTGCTGAGTTCTGCCTGGGGTTGACTGCAATATGGCACACGTTGGCTCCGGGAGAAGATGATACTTATTGACGTTGAGAGAATGCAGCATCGAAATTGGGCAGCCCAAGTTTCTGTCATGAAAGGAAAAAAAAAAAATCCCCAAATGGTAAAAAAGATGCGTGAGTACAACCAGGAGACAAATAAATTGTCAAGTCTAGTGGGTTATCAGCAAGAATGTAGCTGTCAGTTCGTGGGAATTTCTTTGCTGAATTCAGATTCTTTGGTGGCTCCCGTTGGTCTTGGGTGGCTCAGTTTAGTGTCCTGTCAGGAGAGTGGACCATGGCAGAGGTGATTGCCACCCAAAATCTCTGCAAGTGGCTCTCAGGGTTCTGAGGGCTCTCAGGCTCTCTGCTTCCAAAGGATTTGGCAAACCAAGCTGATTCCTAAACTAAGACAGCGGCATGTTCTCCATACGGATATTTAGTGGCCCAAATAGCCAAAGTGACTTAAGAACATCAGATTCCCTGAGCTGTTGGGGCAACATAGAATCAGACAGGTTGGAAAGGACCTCTGAGATCATCAAGTCCAACCCTTGGTCCAACACCACCACAGTTACAAGACTATGGCACTAAGTGCCACGTCCAGCCTCATCTTAAACACCTCCAGGGATGGAGAATCCACCACTTCCCTGGGCAGCCCATTCCAATGTCTGATTACTCTCTCTGTAAAGAATTTCTTTCTAATATCCAACCTAAACCTCCCCTGGCACAGCTTAAGGCTGAGCCCTCTTGTCTTCCTGCTGGTTCCTGGGAGAAGAGACCAACCCCCACCTGGCTACACCCTCCTCTCAGGGAGTTGTAGAGAGCGATGAGGTCTCCCCTGAGCCTTCTCTTCTCCAGACTAAACAACCCCAGCTCCCTCAGCCTCTCCTCATAGGACTTGTGCTCAAGTCCCTTCACCAGCCTGGTTGCTCTTCTCTGGAGCTGCTCCAGCACCTCAAGGTCCTAACATGTGTTGATAACAAGATGATAACAGCTCCTGGTCAGGAAGGCCAGTGTTCCCACCTTCTGTCCTTCCTCTCTCAGTCTGAGCTCTGAATTCTAGAAAATGTGGGACATCGTGAAATTATTGGGTGTCAGGTGGGGCAAAACCTCTGGAAGGGAGAATAACACAAATGATGTTCAACACTCCTGTTGCATCATCGTCAGTCTTTGGTGATGCTAATGATTATTGGCCAAATCTGACCCAGACTGTGCTCTTGGTGTCCTGGAGATTTGGGGGTAGACATGTGATCCTTGTGTGTGTGTTTCTCCTCTGTAGAAAAACACCCCAAAACAACGAAAATAGAATAAAATGCAAAATTTTGTATCTCTGGGAAAGGTATTTTTGTTTACAGTGAGAAACTTCCCAATGTCTTCAATCAGATTGAATGAGGTGAAATGACCATTAAAAAGTGCCCAGAAAGGACAATGCTCTTGTACTTTGAGAGCAATAAAGATTTTGTCCAAAACCCAATGCTTCTGAACATTGATATTCCCAGTGCATTCAGATGTCGAGGGGTTTGGGTTTGTTTGCCCACATCATGCAGCAGAGCCCAGGATTGTATAAAACTTCATTATTACAAGCAGGTTAGAAACACAGAGTTTGTTTATGAATAAATAATTCTGAATCTATTCTGCAAGGTAGGAAGGACACCCAGGACATTCAACATCTCTAAGGATGCCGTGAGCAGGAAGTGGATGTGGCAGGAAAACAGATTTATGGTCGGGTAAATACAGGAAGAAAATGACATGCACAATAAATGGCATTACTGGGGTTTACACACAGGGCAAAGCCAGAGCCATTGAGGGCATCCACAGGTTAAAATTCAGCATGGATAAAGAAGTGCAATATCTTGAGTTATTTCCATTACTGGTGAGATAAAAATCAATATCCAAATACTTCCTTACTGGCAAAAAGCCACTGGAAATACTAATCTGCTGTATAATACGAGAAGCCAGTGTCATTAATTTGAGAGAGGATACAAAACTGCATTCTGCCTTCAAAGAACTGCTCCTGTTGTTTCCTGAAACATGGTTTCCACAAAAATATTTCATGGAGAGATGAATCCATCGGCTGTTTGCTTCGCTGGCCTGGAAGGGGCCGCTCTGTCTGCTGTGGTCCCCCATCAATCCAGGGGCCCCAGGGGGATGTTTGCATCTTGTTACCAGAGAGGGATTGCTGGGAGAAGGGTGTTAAATCCATGAATGCCGTGGTCTAGAACCACCTGCCCTGGGTGATACGTGAATAACCCGAGGAACACAAGTTTTCTGGAGCTGGTGCAGGCACGTGGGATGGTGGGAAAGCCCTGCCCACCCTCTCTGCTCTCACACAAATAGTCTCTCTTACCTCTGAAGTTTCCCCCTCTTCTGCAGCAGAGCCAGGGGTCAGGCACACAAAGGTGCTGTCCCCTGATTGCAGCAAACACCGCCATGTGTTGTATGTTTGATGAATTAAAAGGATGCTGCCAACTTAATTACACTGTAACCCTTCAATAAAGGAAGGGCAGAGCTGATTAACTAGTGAATAATTGGGGGCTGATTGATGGCTTTCTCCCTCACTGCTAAAGGCTGTATATATAATTATTTTGCCTGTGGGCCTAATTTTGCCACTGTTAGCTTCCACTTTTGTCATCAGCTGTAATTTATGGATGGGGCCTGAAGCCTTAAAAAAGGCTGGAAAATGAAATAGCCCCAAATCCCCAGATATGTCACCTGGAAATGGCCAGCAGGCAGCCTTTAACGTCAACATTTGCAGCCATTTAGCAGCATTAACACCTCGTGCTTAGCTGGAAAATAATATTATCATTTGTCAACAACTATCATAATATAGATTTTTTTTTCCCTGACACGTAATAAAGTTGCATCACTCACATCAATGATTTAATATATGTTTTAAATGCAAGATCAATTTGTTGCAACCGAATAGCAAATTCTTCTAGTAACGAACCAAAAGAAAACAAGACAGCCAGAGGAGGAAGACCCACATCCCCTCATTGTACTGGAGGGTTGGTTACAGAATTAGTATCTAAGCCTCTAACAAACCCCAAAAATCACAGAAACTAAGATGATTTGTGAAACTCATTTTAAAAAATACTAAGAAATATTTTTTCTTTGAACTTTGAAAGATGCAGTAGCAGCTTCAAAGAGAATACAGTTAATAAAGCACTGAACTTCTCCCCACTGTACTTAAAAAACATCGTGGGACAATTTTTTAGGGGCAGTCAGTCAGCAGAGCTGCACATGAGCCCGCGGAGCTCTGCTGGTTTGCATGGGATGGAGATCTCTGGCCCTTTGGATTTTAAATTGAAATAAGATCTCTTCTGTTTTTTTTTTTTTTTTTCTTCGAGACAAACCCTAATCGTTAATGCCACAAAGTTACAGCAGAGACCAACGTGTTTTGAAGGATTGAATTGCTTCAGTGGCAAAGAGCGGAGACACCCCCCAGCCCCTGCCCCAAAATTCAGCCTGGTTGGTGAAAACACAAGATGCTGATTAGAGCTGCTCCAGTGACTGCCTGGTTTATATTCCACAAAGATTTATTTCAATAAAGTAATAGCAACTTCGATTCACTTTTTTTTTTTTTTAATTCCTTTTTTTCCCCAACCCATATTTAAACATCGTGGAGAGGAAGCTTCTAATTTCGAAGCCAAATCCTCTGTCTCAAATTCCCTTTGTTGTTTTGTCCTCATGGAGCCCTCCCTTGCCTGCGAATCACAGAGAGATTTGAAGAACCTTTCAGTCAAAGCTCAGTTTTGTGCCAGTGGGCACTGGCCAGGGAAAAAAAAAAAAAAAAAAAAAGGAAAAAAAAGATTGATATTTGCCCTCTCTTCTTATCTGCACTTGATTTATAAGTCAGTGCGAGTATGCAAGAGAAATAAAGGCAAAGACCTTGATGCCTCCCTGTGGAGAATATGCACCATTTGGATTGAAGGCATGAAAGAGGAGAAATTAATGGTAAGCTGTTCATCTGTCACTACTGCCAGGCTGATGGTTTTGCAGAGAAGGAGAGGACTGGATGACATGCCCTCCAGTCAAGGGCATGACTGCCCGCTGTTCTCATATCATAAACACAGTGCTTCGGGTTTCTGAGGGATTTAAATTTAAATTATACTGTACTTTGGATAGGCAAATCTTTACACAAGTTTATTTTCTTGAAGTATTAACATCCAGGATTTCGCCGGCTTTATGTGGAAGAAAAATAAAAATTAAGTCCCTCTATTTGATAAAAATGTGTAGCAGACTCTTAAAATGTCTCCGTGTTTTTAAAGCAGTGTGTTAGAGTGTAATGAGATTTAAATTTATATATGCATTGAAGATTTAGGCACAGGCATAAATAGATAAGCTTTAGTTATTCTACTTTCTGGCACATAGGGAAAGATTAAAAAGTTCAAAATAGGAGTTGGATTTTTTTTTCCTATTAAAATGATATAAGACCAAGGGCTGCTATCGATGACAACATTAGGGACACATCTGGAGGATAAAAACTGACACAAAACTTCCATGTTGCGCTAAAAGACACGAAAAACGTACTTATTGCTAAATGACTTCTTGTCAGGGCTGAGCGTTTGTGTACTTCTTGTGCTTTTGGAGTGTTTGGGTTTGCTCAGCCCCTCAAGATGCTCCTTCAACTCCGATGTGTGTCACGAACAATATTGGGGTTAATTGGAGCGATTTTGGGGGCCTGGCAGGGTTTGGGTAAGTGCACATTCCCTGAGAACTGCTTTGCACTGCATCCAGGTTCAGGGTTCAGATTCAGTGACGTTACTCCCACCCACACCAGCTATTTAAAACCTTCTTTGCTGAGCTCCAGCAGTGGGCTGGGAATTCCTGTTTTCCTAAAAAAAAAAAAAAAAGGAAAAGTGAGTTGCTTGTCCACTGGTTTCAAGTTACCTTGGGTTTTATGAACCAGAAGCCAAAATAAGAGACTCTCCCACTTACTTCCGTTAAAATCTCCAGAGTTTGGAGCTAAGTTCATTATTTCCTGGGGCTTGAGTCATGATTCCTGAAATCCTGATTTAGGCAGCAGATTCCAGTGATAATTGTGCTCAAGTAAAGGGATGTTTGCTCTTCCTACGGAAAAATTAATGACTTGCATGTCAATTCTGAAAGATCCGTGAATCCTCCACAAACCTGATGAAGATAAACCGGTCAGAGAAGAGGAGATGGAGTTTGCTCAAGTATGAGATGGTCCTCCAGGATCTTCATCCTTCCCTCCAACATGACTGGGATCTCTCAAAGCCGTGCGAACCTCAGGAAGCTCAACAAGGCCAAGTGCAAGGTGCTGCACCGGGGTCAGGGCAACCCCAAAGACAAAGCCAGGCTGGATGGAGATGCCCCAGCCCAGAACCTCCCCCATGCCCTGGGCTCATCCCCAGTGTGGGCAGCAGGGCTCAGGGGGAATCTGCCCCGCTGCCCCCTCGGGTAAAGACCCCCCCTGCAGAGGTGCCTCCAGCTCTGGGGAACAACAGCACAAGGATGTGGAAATGCTGGACCAGTCCAGAGGAGGCCACAGAAATGCTCCAAGGGCTGGAGCCCCTCTGCTCTGGAGCCAGGCTGGGAGAGCTGGGGGGATTCACCTGGAGAAGAGAAGGATCCAGGGAGACCTGAGAGCCCCATCCAGGGCCTAAAGGGGCTCCAGGAGAGCTGGAGAGAGACTGGGAACAAGGGATGGAGGGACAGGACAAGGGGGAATGGCTTCCCACCGACAGAGAACAGGGGTAGATGGGATATTGTGAAAAAAATCCTTCCCTGGGAGGGTGGGGAGGCCCTGGCACAGGTTGCCCAGAGAAGCTGTGGCTGCCCCATCCCTGGAAGTGTCCAAGGCCAGATTGGAAGGGGCTTGGAGCAACCTGGGATAGTGGATGGGGCTTTAATGTCCCTTCCAAGCCAAACCATTCCAGGATTCTATGCTTTTTTTAACCTTTCCTCCCTCACCACACCGTTGCAGGAGGTCTAACCCTGCCTCTCACTGCAGGGTGGTGGCACAGAGGCTTTGCTTTCCCAGGCTCCTTGCTCTCTGAGTCGATGAACCTCCTGCCTGAGGGCTTTGCTTCCTTGGGCACCTTAATCAACCTTCTCCATCAGCAGGATAACCCTCAGCAGGGTGATTTCCAGCCCTGAATGAGGAGGATCCACGTGTTTACAGTCCTGTGACAATTAGTTGACCAAAGATATCCTGCAGTCACCAGGGCTGAGAACAACCCACCTTCATGAATTTACAGCTGCTCTTATCTCCCTGCTGCTGAAGCATCTCCTCTGCAGCGGTGACAGGCTCCGTGTTTTAACTCCCTGCTTGAATTTGCCTGGAGTTTTGGCAGACTTCAAATGTTGGAGGGTATATTTTCTGTGCCAGCTGTGAGTTAAGTTAAGCAATTTTTTAGAAGCTTTTGCTAAAATGAGTCAGATTTTTTCTTTTTTTTTTTTTCTCCTTTCTTTTTTTTTTTTTTCCCCCTAAGAGATTGTGGGAAAGCATGCTCTTTCACAGTCTTCAAAATTATCCTAATTTTCCTGAGCAGCTCCAGTTCCTCCAGGCTCCAGCGCAGGTAGTTTGTTACTGTGACGGGTTGCGGGATTTTTTTTTGTTTGTTTTAAATTTTTTCTTTTTTTTTTTTTTTTGCTCTTGTCAAAAAACCCTCCCGTGCCCCAGTTTATCTGCATGTTAAAAATCTGTTTGCACTTGCTGAGTCCATCTGCACCGAGGCTGAGCCGTCTCCTGGCAGCTCCACGCCACCGGAGTGTGGCGGTTCCACACCCGTACGGAGCAGATCCCGCGTGTCCCGGGTACCTCCGAGGGGGTGAGGAAGGGACGCTCCCCCCTCCCCTGCTCTCGGGTCACCTCTTGCTGCTTCAGGGACAGCACAAACCCCACTAAACCGAGTGGGATTTTTTTGTATTCTCTGCGCTGAATATTTGTGCAAACCACGTGTTTTCCGCGCCTGTAGCGATGGGAGGGGAACAAAAAGCTGTTTTGCTGCCACAGAGTGTGTGGTGGGCTCGGGCACAGGAGGTGGCAGAACAAGTCTGGAGGACCCAGTTTTGCCGATGAAGGGAAGGGAGGTCATGTGGTCCTGCAGGCTGAACGTTTCTCAGCCTTGACTGGTTGGTTGGTTGGGAAATGACCCAAAAGAATACAAAGGTTGTGAAGTTAAGGACTTAAAAGTAGGAAAATGCTAATAGAGTCATATATAGATATATTTATATGACTTTCGTTATTTGCTGTGCACTAAAAATGTGTTCTGGGGTTGTTCAGCCTGGAGAAAAGGAGGCTCTCTACAAATATGTGACAGGAGGGGGGAGCCAGGGCAGGTCGGGCTCTGCTCCCAGGAAACAAGGGACAGGATGAGAGGAAATGGCCTCCAGTTGCATCAGAGGGGATTCAGTTTGGGTATTAGGAAAAATTTCTTCATGGAAAGGATTGTAAAGCCTTGGAAGAGGCTGCCCACGGCAGTGGTGGTGGCACCATCCCTGGAAGTGTTCAAAAAGCTTGTGGATGTGGCACTTGAGGACACGACGTGGTGGTGAACATGGGGTTGGTGCTGGTTGGTGGTTGGATTGGTGATCTTAAAGGTCTTTTCCAACCTTAATAATTCCAGCTGGGGCTGTGCCGTCCCTGGAAGAGTCCAAGGCCAGGCTGGACAGGGCTTGGAGTAACCTGGTCTAGTGGAAGGTGTCCCTGCCCATGGCAGGAGGTAGAATGGGATGAGCTTTAAGGTCCCTTCCCACCCAAAACCATCCTGTGGTCTCCTAATTTACGGTGTATTCGCCAACTGCAGACAGCAACAAAACAAAACCCCTGCTTCATTTCCATGCACAGTCATTCCCATGCACTTGTGAGCCTGGGTTTCTCTGGAAAAAAAAGCCAAAAAACAGCTGTCTATGAGTGAGCAATTAAGAACCCCATCACGGCAAAGACAGGGAGGGGCCAGATAAAGCAGAGGGACCTTTAGTTCCAGCATCTCCCAGCTATTGAGCACTGCCGTGTGTGGTATTAGCAGCCTTTTAGGCCAGTTTTTGAGACAAGGAAGTACCAACATGAACTGAGATGCTGCATCCGAAGGCACCAGGGCGGGGAAGGCACAGGAAAAGAAGGAGACCGCGGGAGGAGTTCCTGCACCACGGATGGAAACCGGTTCTGCTCCGGATTAACTGTGAGGTGGGTCCAAAGTGGAGCAGCAGAACCAGCATGTGGACCAAAGTCAGGCTGGTTTAAGGTGCCAGCAGCCTTAAAAACTGGTGGTTTCAGATTTTTCCACCGTTTTTTAACTTCTTATTCTTAGTTCTCTCTTCAAAACCAAATTCTTGACGTTATCTTTAAAAAAACCCCTAACCCTATCAACATTAATGGAATATCAATATCAAAAAAGGAAGTAAAAAGTGAATTCATTTCCTGTCCAACTTCAGAGCAAAATCCTTAAGGTTCTGTGCCTGGGGTGGCCTAGTTATGAGAATATTTTGTAACTTTTGGGGAACAGTTTTTGTTCCTCTGGAATGAAAAGTACATTTCACTGGAAATACTTATTTTTTTTTCTTTCTATAAGGAAGGAACGAGTTCAGTAAGAAAGCTTTAAACCAAGCTGAATATTTTGTTGAAGATTTTCAGAAAATTCCTCTAAAAAAAAACCCCACCGAAGTTCTCTCTCAGCTTCTTAAACAGGGGGATATTCTCATATATAACAAATAAGGAAAAGACACTTTTTATCCTTGCAGGAGACTCTCTATCACCATCATTGCTTCGTTGTGTAGCTGAACTTGGGGTCTGCTGCTGTTTTTGTGCCCACAAACCCACCCAAGACTCACTGTAAGATGTAACTGTAAGTCTGAATTACAGCAAAATTATACCCAAAGATTCAGTTCTAGATTTGAAGATGTATGGGGCCACTAATACTTTCTGTAAATATTTTAGTGTGTCTGGACTACATTTGTTCAGCTGCTCATTTTAGGTTTTTTGTTTTTTGTTTTTTGGGTTTTTTTTTTGGCTGGGCACAACATTAAAACTTCGGAATTAAATGCAACTTTTATTTTTATTTCATCTCTGAAATATGATTATAAATGACCTTTGATAAAAAGTTAACAGAGAATATGTCAGGAAGCAGCTCAGAAGGGAAAGATTAAAAGCAGGCAGTCTGGAGAGGTGTTTAATTTCAATTTTCTTTGTGGTCTAAGAAATCTGGAGATTTTAAAGCCATCGTGCCATAGTTACTTTTATCAGTGGGGCTCTTTTGTTTTGTTCTGCCACCTAATTCTTTTGATGACAATGAGTCGCCAGTTTTCCAATGACTGATTTCGATTTGCATGTTATTGTCAGCCTTTTCTATTTTATCATATCTCCACTTTGGTTTTTATGCAGATCCTCACATCAGAAGGCAAGGGCAGCCCGAGCTAAACAGCTGGCTGGATTTGCATGAAAATGGGCTGCCCTTTTTCATTTGTTTGTTCTTGGGAAATTACAGTAGGTGAGTATCTGCCTCAAATTTCCCAAACAAATAAAGATAAAACTTCACAGATATTAAACGGTGGAGCATTAAACTGTATCATTTTACATATAAAAAGAAAAGGATTAAATAGAATTAGGCTGTTGAGCTGACTGAGGAGGAACAATGTGAGTGACGGCCTGAAAACTAAAGATACAAAAGAACTGGGGTTGTCTTCGAGAGATTTTTCTCTCCAAATATTTTCCTTTCCCGTGTTTAAAGGATAAACACTAATAGAAATATTTCCCTTGTGAATTCAAGATATTTTTGCTAGGGAAGAGAAAACCATAATCTGTTCTAAGCCATTATATATTTGATAGCATTCATGGATTTTATGTATGTATTTTCTATACAGAGCACTTACAAAAGCCCCTCAGCAGTGGATGTTCTTCACAACCTGGGCTGGCCTTGTAAACCAGCCAAGGTGTAAATGTGACCAGGGACAGGTGACTTTTAGGAGCCCATAGAGGCCAAACATGTAGGGTGAGCTAAGATCCTTTATTAGAGCGGCTGATAGAGCTGGAAAAATTGAGCCAGCTTTGGGGCACAGAGAACTTGAGAGCTGACAGATCCAAGCTTTAGAGATTCCAACAGGAAGGTACTGAAGGAACACCTGGCACGACTCGGAGTTGTCAACAGCCTCATAAATTATTTCGATTGTGTGAGCCCCTGGGTGCTGTGAGCACGTCCGGCTCCTTCCACCAGGCTGCTCCAGCTTGGAGAAGTCAGAACCACTCCCTGCAAACCTCAGACCACCACAGAAAGAAGAGTGTGACTATAACTCACTTTCAATCAAGGTTTGGAAAGAGCGGATTTTAGGGCATCCAGCAGTAATGTGGGATTTAATTATTTTATGGGTGGATTCTCACGTGTAGGAGCTTGGATCTAAAGTGACACTCTGCACTTCCTAGAGTTACACATTTGAGGCAAGGAGGCGTCAGCTCTGGTTTTCCCAAAAAAGTGGTAACTTTTGGCATGAGATAATAAAAGTTGATCCTTCCTTCTGATAAAGTGGGAACTGGGTATGTAGAGTCAAAGCCATGCAGTGCTGAGAGAGGATTGTCCCCAGGGAGCAGCACAGACCAGGTAACAGCCAGCAGCCCAGGCAAAAATTGCAGGGTAAAATGTATTTTCACCTCCACTGGTCGATTTATTTATTTTAGATTATGGAAGGAACCAGAATACTTTCCTAAGTACACACAGGGAAGTCTGGAGAACACTTAAAATTAATTTTCTTCTAAATGCAGACAATCACACCGAACATTCATTATAATTACACATTAAAACTTATCAATGAAAAGTATCCTGAACAATTCCTAAAGCTTGGTGGCATGTCCAGGCTTTGCTCTGGTGGTGGTGGTGTGGAGCCTCACCAGCAGCAGCAGAAGACAACCAGTCCCAGGTGAGTGCAGAAAGTCCTAATCCACCTCCTGAGAAGCTGAAATTATTGTTTTGGGAACGCTGGGGCTCAGCAGGTGATAAAATTGTAAACAGTTAAAAGGAGAGCTAATCCTGCAAGACTAAGGATGCTCAGCAGGGTGTTCCCTCAGATGGGCAGGAGCCTGTCTGCTGGGAACCTGGAACAACCAAGGACATGGCCAGTGTTGGGAAGCTGTGTGTGATGGACACTGTGCCTGGGGCACCGGGCATGGCTTACATGCAGTCCTTCTGTTGCTTTCAACTATTTAAAAGAATAACGAGTATAATTTTTATTTAAGGAATTCCATACAAAGAATTGCTCCTGCTTTGCTCTTCTCCCAGCAGAGATATAGGATTGGGTTTCCCATGGGCTCAGCAGGAATATCTCTAATTTACAATTCAAGTCTCTGTCTGAAGGTAAGAAAATGGTGTGGGTTTGTTCTGAAGATCAGGGTCCAGCAGTGGAGAGAGGAAGTTCTTGGATAAAATGGATAATTTTGCTGGAGCACGTCCAGGGAAGGGAACAGAGCTGGGGAAGGGGCTGGAGCAGCAGGAGCAGCTGAGAGAGCTGGGGGGACTCAGCCTGGAGAGGCTCAGGGGGGACCTTCTGGCTCTGCAACTCCCTGACAGAAGTGGGGAGATGCGGGGGTCGGGCTCTGCTCCCAGGGAACAAGGGACAGGAGGAGAGGGAACGGCCTCAAGCTGTGCCAGGGGAGGGTCAGGTTGGATATCAGGAAGAATTTCTTCCCGGAAAGGGTCGTCCAGCCCTGGCAAAGACTGCCCAGGGCAGTGCTGTTGTGCTTAGGGCCACAGTTTAGAGGTGTATCTGCTGTGTTGGGTTCCTGGTTGCATTCAATGATCCAAGAGGGCTTTTCCAACCTTTGTGATTCTGTGGATTAACACTTGACGTGTCTTTTGAGCAAAGGATATCAGGGGTAAGTGTTTGCTGTCACTGCACTTCCCAAGAGCTGTAAGGAGTGTCATACACCATGTGCATCTTTGGATCTATGTCTAGAGCTCCTCAAAATTCCTGCAAAGCCCCTTCAGAAAGCACCATTATAAATCCCTGCCTGTCAAAGTCACTGAACCTGCGGAGATTTGCTGTACAAAACGCAGAGGCTCTGCAGAAACTTCTTCCCCTTCAGTATTTACAGAGTTGTCATGGCAGTACAAATGATTTCTGCCTTATTATTTGTCTCGCATGGACTTGATTTTGTTACGTTTTATTTCTGGACTTTTTCCTGAATATTTTGCCTTTCCACATATCAGATAGATATGAAAAAGTAGGCATTTTTGAGAGCTTTCCAAGGTTTCCCTGTTGTTCCAGTTGCAGAAACCACAGCCCTGGTGTAGCTGTGAACGACTGGAATCACAGGCACCCAGCCTGACAACTCCTCAAGTTACCTTGATGCTACAATACCTAAAAATAATGCAGGAAACAAGACATTTTGGTTTTGGGAGCTGACCTGGAAATGGATTGGTGGAGGAAATGGAGTATCTGACTTGCTTTTCATTGAATGACAAGGAACAAACTGTCTCAGATTTGGCTGAGTTGAGCACTTGGAATTATTTTTTTTTTTTCGGTTGGGTTTTAATCTGGGCTCACATGAGATTTCCTTCAGTGTTTGGATCTGATTGAATGAACTCTTCCTGCTGTTGCTGTTTTAATCAAACTGGGCTGGCCTGGCCACATGAAAATCAGCAGCAGTCGGACAAAGAGCCAGTGCTTCGAGGGCCAGCTCCTGTTATCAAGCTGTGATTTTTCTTTGGACCTCTTCAGTTTTGCAAACCCTTGGTGGATTTTTGCTCTGGCTCCAGTGTGATAAAAAGAAATCTGAGAAATTGCGGGGGGAGAGGGTTAAGAGTGAAATCTTCATGTGATATCAAACAGCTGCTCGAACTACATGAATTTAATTCGGGGGGGAGGTCAATTGCAATATATGGGTCTACATTTTGCAGAAAATATTCTGATTCTCTTTGAAAAACTCTTTTTTTACATTGTATTTGTGATGTAACTTCTTGCCTAAATCCATGGCTATAATAACAGTGTGGTACCACTGCCAGACTTATGAAATCCGGTGTAATTTGGGGGATCAGCACTTTTTTCAGTGCAAAACAAGCTAAAACTCCTTGTCCTGTCACCAGAACACCTGTTTCAAAGCCTGTGCACCCACAGCAGTGGCTGCTTTTGTTGCAGGAGGCAGGGGGAGCTCGGCTCAAGTCCCTATTCCTGTAGGACAACCTCGATTCAAAGATATTTTGTCCTTTTTCTGATGTTTTATTGGTGCAACTAATTGTCTCCCCTGCCTCTGACGACCCAAGGGTAGTGCCAGGACTTCTCTGAGCTCGACACCTTCAGATTATCCATCTTTTCCCCAAAAATCCAGTAGTTGGTTGGGCTGCTGGTGCAAGTGAACAATGTGATGGGAGGTTGCATTGCAGGTGAGAAAGGAAATATCTGAAATGTAGATGAATTTGGATTATTCTGGTGGGGGGGAAATGCTGTATTAGAGTTTGTTATGGTCTGATCACTTCCCATTTCCACTTGGATCATGGGCACACACACAGAGCCTGCACAAGCTTCGTTTTTCTCAGTTTTCCCCAAATAATGGGAAAAACAAGGGTCTCCATAACCCTGGGCCTCTAAGCAGTTGGATAATTTTGTTTGTGAAAGAGTGTTTTGTTTTCCAAGCCTTTCACAATCCTGAAAGGACACTGGAAATGTTTCTTAAATTTCAATCAGGAAAAAACAAATGTGGCTCTTTTATGTCAATATTTTGTGTCTCCGTGGGTTTTGTGTTAAACTCCTGTACAGAGTGACTGTGTGTTATTGATAACGTGGGACTGGACTTGGTGGATTTTAATGTCTTTTTTCATGTTTATATGGAGCATTTTTGAAGCAGCAATTAAAATAATTAAGGAGGGTGAAGAAATCTTTAGCATGCAACAAAGATTTCTGCAAAATGTTAATTTCTGTCAAATAAGTGAATATATGCACAGATGCCTCCTGACAGAGGCTGTGATTTCTGAGTGCTTTGCATGCCAAATAACTTGTTTACCCCCTCAATGTTTGCCAAGTTTACTGTCAATTTACAAATAATTTCCATTTTGCTGTTTATTCTGCTGCCTTTTGATGGATATGTCTTCCAGACTTTTATCTTGCATGTAGACAAACTAATTAATATTTTCCCTTCAGGCAAATATTTTTTTCTTAGATCTAAATGTGGGTTAGATTCTTCTTCGTTTCCATATGCTTTGTTCTGTCAATCATTTCTCTTCTATGTTACTAAAAATGTACCTTTGTGGATGTCATTTCTCGTGTTTTACAGATTTATTTCACCTACATCTATATGGGAGTGTGTGTATGTGGAGAGACATATTTGTTATATATGTGTTCATGTATGTTTAAGGAGAAAGAGTGAAAATACCAACTCTGTGGTAAGATTTGGGTTACGAGGCTGAATGAAAATGCATTTTTGTCTCGCCTGTTGCTGCCATTTCCCAGGCCTGACCTCACAGTTTGTGGTTCCTGCTGCCCATATGGCTCACGCAACACTGAGTGAGTCTCTTCTGCAGTGTCAGCCCTGAATCCTGCACGTCTTTTTGACCTAGTCCAGCCCTTCTAGCCAGAGATAAAATGTTTGGGATCTCCCATTTCCATCCTTCTATTGCCATCCCAGCAGAGCCCACAGCGGGCTGACCCTCCTGAGAGGAGCAGGATGACGCAGAAGTGGTTCTTTGGCCTTTGTGATCCTGAAGGAGGGATCATAGAATCAATCACTGAACGGCTTGGGTTGGAAGGGACCTTTAAAGGGATCTTTAAAGGTCATCTGGTTCAACACTTTGCCATGAGAAGGGACAACTTCAAACAGATTGAGTTGCTCTGAGCCCCGTCCAACGTGACCTTGAATGTTTCCAAGGACGGGCATCCACCACTGTGCCAGTGTTTTACCATCCTCACTGTAAAAACATCTTCCCCCGCCAGACTGCTCTGGCCAAGCTTTGCCAACCTTAGTCCCCAAAACTTCTCCTACTGCATGAGCCCCAGCCACCCCTCCCACAACGCCCTTCGTCAACATCTACCTACGTTTAAAGATCTCCGACGGCCAAATATTGTCATACCCAAGGAACACGATTTCCACGTGGCCTCCACAGGTTCCACAAAGCTTTTAGGGGGTACTGGAAGACACAGCATGGATAAAAAAAAAAAAACTGTTGTGGGGAGGCTGCCTGTTACCCATGTTCTGCTGAGAAAAGCCCAGGTGGTCACCGAGAGCGCAGCTACCGCGAACAGATTCTTGCGACTTACCAGTCGTAAAAATATCTCTGCAAAAAAAAAAAAAAAAAACAAAAAAAAACGCTCCTCCCGAGGCCTGTGTTTACAGAATGCCTGGTATTTCCTATATCTGGAAGTATTCTCGTGGTAGCTCCATATGTCGCAGCAAGTCTGACAAGCTCTCTTTTGAACTGTTTGCAGGTTGCAGTCTGTCTGGAGGGCTGGGTGCTGATGCCTTCAGGTTTTTAGGCCCCGCATTATGGGCATGATTATCTTGTTCACTTTGCAGGCATCGAAAAACGGGAGCTGGGATTCAGCAGGATTTGAAGAAACTTCCTAATTATGCCAAGTGCAGAGCTGCCTGAGTGAAGTCTCAGCCAGAAGCCCAGGTTTTTTATTACCGGCTCTGTTTTAAGTGTATCTCTATAATTTTCTGTGTTTCTGCTTTTGTTTATATCATCGTAGTCAGCAGGACCGGGAGATTAAAAACTGAAATATATTATCTTTGCACATCCTCAAAACCTGTCGAGAAAGGAGGAGAAATTAAACAAGGACAAAAACTCACAGTGAAGTGAAGCTGTTTCCTTTGAGCTGCCTTATTAACCAGTCAAGTACTTGACTGCCACTGTCAGCGAGATTTCTTTAGAGAAAGAGTGGCATTTTGAAAAATACAAATTCACCGCCTGCACAAGTTAATGAGGCCCTTCAGCAATGTTCATTGATAGTGTAAATTCATCATAATACAGTGCTGCAAACCATAAATGGGATCTGCATACAGGAAATCAGCCACTATTAGAAATTTGCCAGACATGGAAAGAAAAAGAAGCCATTGATAAGCAGAAAACTCATCTCAGCTCCGTGCTGAGGGTGTGCAGCACATCAGCAGCGCCAGCGTGCCATGAGAAGAACTTAGCAAGGTGAATTGAGGTGGCTCATCAAGTATATTTTGCTTCCCTTTGTTCGTGTTTTATGGGCTCTCAGCTGCCTCCCTCACATTCACCAGAGTGGGGTGAGACAAAGTTTGCTGTGTAAGGACTATCAGTGACACAAAGGCACAAATGTCTCCAAACAGGGCCCTTTTCTGGGCACCACAAATGTGCTTCTGCTTTTAATTGATTTTCACTGGCATTTGCAAGGAATAGCTTTGCAGACACCAAATTATCTGGAGGGCTGTCCAGGACACCAGGAGTGGACAGTAACAAAAATTGGCAACACCCCAGAAATAATAAACCAAGGTGACTTCCTGATCTTTGAAATAATTATCGAGCGGTGCTATTTTGCTGTCCACATCAATCAAGAAATCTCTCCACAAGCAATACATTCATTATTCCTACCCTTGTTGGGTAGTGTCAGTTTAAAAATCTCTGGGACCATTAGGTCAATATTTTAGTGTGATTTGTCTGTTGGCCGGTTTCCACCATCCTGCTCAGGAAGTGAATAGAAAATGAATACCTCGCATCATGGTCATAAAACAGGCGGCTTCTCGAGGGGAAGAGGTGACCAAACTTCTGAAAATCTTGAAGTCTGTCTCCTCTGACGTGCAGGATACCACCAAATCGTGTGAATGAGCTCTAAGAAATAAAGCAGACTGGCATGAAAAGGCTTTGAAACATCTGTATCCAACTCCTGTGGTCTTGATTCCAAATATATGGAGGTCTGAGGGAAGACAACATTGGGTTAGGCACTGAGAAGTGTCTGGAAAAAGGGCATTGCTAACCCCAGCTCCCCACTGTCCTGATTCCCCATTTTTTGTGGATCTGCTTGTTGGGCACCAACTAAGGACAATCAGCAGAGGAGCTGGAGAGGATGCAAATTCGTCTTTCCCCCTTCCCACAATGTCTTTGGTTCCATGTGTGAACACAAGGCCAAGGCCGTGAACCTCGGTCTTCTCTCCCAGGGGATTTGCTTCCAGGTATCTGTTGGCTCTTCCCACAGGGTGTGGTCCAGAGCTCATTCCATGGTCACCATGAAACACAAGTGCCCCTCCCTCGGTGTCCCCTGTTTCGCTCCCCCACTGTGTGTGTGTCACCAGCTGCACCAGCCACTGGGCAGAGGAGCAGCAGCCTAAGCAAACATGTCATTGTTCTGTAAACAGCAATAATTACGGTGACTGGAAGGCAACTGAGCAGAAACTGCTTTCGCTTCCCTCTGCCTTTCAAACCCCCTTTGGTGGCTCCTTTGTGCTGCTCCTATTCCCTCTCCTGGAGGCAAATCCCTGTGGGCACTTTCTGTGAGCCCCTCCGGAGTCTCCTTTTTGTGCCTCTCATATCTTTCCCATGTTGCAAAAGTATTTCACAGCTCCTTGGTCTTCTCTGGCCTCCTGTATTCCTCTTCTCTGCTCCAGCTATTCCTCTTTCCCTGTCACCCCATCAGACTTCGGGCTGGCTTTGGTTGCCCCACTCTTCTGAACCAGTTTTTCCTCTCAGCTCCTGCCAAAGTCCATAGGATGGTGTCCAAAGGGATCTCAGAGCTCGGCTTCTGAAGGGGTGGTTTTCAAACAGAGCTGGAGTGGAGGTTGTTTCATGCACCGTGGGCTGGAAGAGATGAAACAGAGTGAGATGCTTTTGTTCCTTTTGCCCGCTACTCAAATCCCCAGCTGATAATTAGGAACAATGGATGAAAATGTGTTTGGGATATATCATAAGAAGAGATCTTATGGAAGCATTAGGCAGCCTATTATTGTAAGGCTCTTGTAAATACTGTTTTGTAAGAAGAACCTATCTAAGATGATGTAAAACTTAATATTCCTATTAACAAGATGTACTATACTATTTCCAATTCATATCAGTGAAAATGCATTTTAAATTACAAAGTACTCGTATTTTATCTGAGCCAATGTTCTGATTCGTATGTCTCTTCTTTAATCCTTTTCTCATTCAAAGTTTCACAATCCACATCTTTTCCCTATTTTCTATAATACTTTCTGTGTTTCCAAAATGTAATCAAAGCTTGTTAGCTTCTACCCAGCCATGTTTGGGTGAATGGGAATATTAATAATACCAGCTATTGATGTCTTTATGTTAAAATTTGATTTATTGAGCAAGTGGCACATAATCTGTGGGGAAAATACCTAGAGATAACACCTTGAGATGATTAATTGTGTTTACAGTGCATTTCTGTAATAATTGTTTACAAGGAAATTTATGCATGAGTTGTTGCCCCAGTTCAAAAGAATAACTCATCAGATTGTCAAGCTCCCTGCTCTTGAGTATTCCAGCTAATTGCTATCTTTGCTAGTTGAGCATCATAAATCCTTCTTCCACAGAGCTGAGAGCAGGATTTTTTGGATCCTGCTTTCTCATGCAACCTTTTCATCCCTGGGAACATCAGTTTTCCTCCTGCAGGAAAAGCAAAACAATACGTAAGGGGCTGGTATCTCCGGAAGATTGTGACAAGTTGCCCGGTGGCTTTGGGTATAGCTTCTGAAATGAGCTTATACAATCGTGTGTTAAAATCTGTGTTGGGCAAATTTGCCAGCAATGCTGCTGATAATGAATAACACGAGGATGAGACTTACTCTTCTAAATCTGAACCCATTAAATTCCCAGCTCTGCTGCTTCTCTGCTCCTGTATTTCGCTCTCCTTCGAGTGCTGCAGGGTAGGGATGGCAGGGTGGGTTGGAGAATGGCTCCTTTGCAGCCATCTGGGCTTATTACTGATCTAATAACAACTGCACAATTCTCCCTTTTGGAATTAAATCCACCCTTATAAATTCACAGAGATAAACCTACTTTGCTTTTGCACAGCTTCATGCATTTCCAGTTTGGGGTTGTTTTGTTCCCTTTCCAATTTTTGGGCTTAATTATTTCATAACTAACTCTCCAGTTACAGGAGCGTTATCCCAGCAGCATGTTGCCAGGAAGTAGTTGATAATGTTTAATAATTCCTGATTACATTCCTGTTCCAGTCCATGATCATGATTATACAAATGTTTCTGGTGCTATTTTTCAGTACAAATCCTCCTTTTCAGTTTTTTCCCCCTCCTTGTTGACAGTGTGTTGGTCAGAATACAAGAGACACCGACCTATTTGCTGGTTTAATTAAAGATGTCAGTGAAATCCTTAAGGTTTGCCTGGGAAGGAGCAGATTTACTTACTGCTTTTATGCACACTGTGGGATTTAAACATTTTGAGAATTGCTTTGGTGATTTTTCCCAGGAGATAAAGGAATGGATTAAGTGAAGTAGTTTCTGACTATAATTGGTCTGGTTTAAACACTTAAAAATAACTTTAAGAAATAAGAAAACACAAAACAGGTTTTCAAGTAGGGATTTAACCTTTTTTTTTTTTTTTTTTTTTATCCCCTCTGTGTTTATTTGGGCTTTGGTGTCTCATTGTGAACTATCAAAGTGGGCTGTACCTGAGGTGGGATATCTGTCCTTTCCCTGCTCGGAACAGCAGCCCAGGCAAAGGACAGATATCTGAGGGAGAAGAAACAAAAGGACTAAATCTGAAGGAACAGCGGGGGAAGAGAAAAAGAGAAATGAGGGGAAAAAAAAACCAAAAAAACAAAAAACCCAGAGGCTTTCAGCCTTTGGATCAGTCATTTGCTCTGTTCAGACAGAGTGGGTTGGGAGTGCTTTCAACCCAGGTTTTGCCGGCAAAGCGGCTCCATCAAAGCCAGATCCCAGCACCTGTTGCTCAGGTGTTCCTGGCACTGCTGCCGCTCCTCCCAGCCCGTGGATTCCATCAGGGATTCACACGGGGCAGCAGGGAAAAGCTGTTCTGTCTGGTTTTCCAGTCAAACACATGGGCTCTGCTCCGTGCCTCCCTTTGTCTCAGGTAGGTGAGCGGCCAACACTGAGGGATTGCTGCCAAATGATTCATGTTGTGGTCGTTTAGAGAGACAGAGGGAGCGTTGGCATAAATCAAAATATTCACATGACTAAACCAAGCCTAACACTGTCACCCCCCAATACCATCAGCTCTCACGGTACCAGCTGCACCGGGTAAAGGCAATAAAACGCGCTGCTGAGCAGTCAGAAAATATCAATTTAACAGCTAAACTTAAGCTTGTGGTCCAAATAAATGAGGATTACCACTGTGCATGTAGTAATATAGTTACTATCAGAAGTTGGTAATACGGGAATTCCTGGGAAGAGAGTTAAAAAAACCCACCCAAGACTTTAGAAGCAGGTTTTGATCAAAGCAGACGCAATAACACAACACATGAAGTAGATTCTGGAGGAAATATTAGACTAATCTTACAAAATATTCCAACCATGCCTATCAAGGAACATTAATAACAGTGTTATTGACAGAGTATTCATTTAAAGTCATTCTGTTGGATACAATTAACATTTAGATGAGAGACAGTTATAGGTACTCGGCTGATATATAGGAAGGAAACAATGACTCATCCCTCCGACAGCATTGGCACCAAAGCTCACAGCAGGGAAAGTGCATTTCTTCCAGCTTCTAAAAAAGAAATTCATGGACTTCACTGAAGAAATGAGCTTGTTCCTCTTGGAACGATTGCTGTGTTCTATTTCCTTGGTCAAAGAGGAGATTTCCGGGTGGTTTGTAGATGAATGTGTCCGGGGCAAGGGTAGGTGGTGCAGTGGAAAGGGCTGGGATGGACAAGCTCTGGGGTCAGGAGGTGTCTGCTGTGCTCTTCTACCAGGCCTTTCTTCTCCAAGTTGTTTATGCAATCAGATTAATTGTTACATCCCCCACATGAGCACCAGCAAATGCTGAATATCTGCGTAACCAAGGTGAGGGCAGTGCTGGTGTACACATCTCCTGCTCCTGTGCCTGAGCTTCAAGGCATTAACCAGAAGTCCTTTCTTGCCAACGCTGTGTCTCCCCAGCATCAAACCAGACTACTTAGACCCGGGTGGATGGTGAAAAGGATGCTGGAAGGATACACTGAGACAAAGATTTCCTGAGCTTCACACTGCCTCCAACCAAGCAACAGATAAACCTCGGGGCTTGGATTGGTCTCACTTGCTTTTCGTTCTATAAATTTACTCTAGGCTTGGTGTTTGACAGAGAGAAGTTTGGCCGGAAAGCCCTTGCTCCTGGATGGATTCAGATCCCTTATTTTTAGAGGGTTGAAGTGTTATCTGAATGCCACAAAACAAAAGCATCCATGGCAGAGTCTTGTCTAAGCCTCTTTGATGTGATCACGGTGAGCTGGCTCAGGAGCCTTTGCAGTAGTGAGATGTTACATTTGTCTCTGCTTCTGGACCTTCCTGAAGGTCTCTCCACCCTGCTGGACCTTATGCAGCTCTAGAAGATGCTTGGTCAGACAGAAACTTGCAAAAAAACCATAAGCACAATCAACTGAGGTTCAGAAAATCCAGAATTGTGACAGAAATTTCAAATGTAAACACTCCTTGCACCAGCAGCCGCTCTGTTGGTAACTAAGAATATCATGATTTGCTTTAGAGAAAGAGGTTCGATAGTAATTAATTGGGAAAAAATGCCTTACATTCCAAACAAAAATTTTAGATGACATGTTGCCACAATAAAAAGTCTTAAAATGGAGTTCTCTCCAACCCTGCTGCCTCAAATCTGATCTGTAATAGCCTGGTAGTAGTTTATTTCTATTAATTCTGTACTGTATATTTTGCATTTTGTAGGAATGCCTCGAGCATGCATATTAAGCAGTTAAGAAAATTGATCTGCTTGAGCAGTGATAACATTTGTAGAATGCAATCCTCACAATTAGAAAGACGTTTGAAGAAACCATGTTAAAAGGTGCTGAAATGTTCTTGAAGAAATGCCACGTGTTGCTGGGGGCAGTAATGAAACATTTCCATATAAAGTACTACATAAACACATAGAAAATGTAGACATATGTTAGCAGATTATGGAGTGTGAGAGTGATAGTGATGATTATTTGCAAGTGTTAATGTTACCAGTGCTTAAGGTTATCTCCTGGTCTTGGACCCTGTCTGTAAATAATCATATCTGAAAATATGTGTCTCCGAAGCTACCAAAAGTAATATACATTCAGCACTTGTGAAATCCTGTAGGATTATTGATCTGCAGTATAGAGCAGTAAATTTCAGTGGATTTATGCTCAGATATCAGGGAACATATGGCTTAAGACGTGCAAGTTTGAAATCAAGTTATTCGTACTACGTTCGCTGCCTCGTGGTGAAGTATCTGCAACTCAGAGGGTGATCAGTATGCAAAAGGTGAAGTCAAATATACATTATCTAAAGGGAGGCACTTTCTGTGCACAGCACACAGCACTTCTATCAGCAAAGCAGAGAAATTTGATCTCTGCATCCATCTATCAAGTGTTTCTTCTGAATACGTCCATCTACTATGTAGATAGATCTGCTCTAAAGATCTGTTTGTGTAAGGAAGGATAATACACGTTCTCATGGTCTGCTGTACCCAAATAATATTAAAAAAAAAAAAGAACATACAGGAATTTGAGAACCAGCTGTAATGACTTCAGCTTTGGGAACATGGTCTCAGTGGGCTTTTGATTGGGGGTTTATTCCAAACGTACCCTGAATCCTTTAAAACTTCATTTTTTCATTGGTGACTTTTACATTTATTCTTATATTAAAAAATTAAAAAAAAAAAAATTGACGTTGCTCCTGCTCCAAGATCTAAAAGCACAAAAATCAAATCAGTTGGTTGAATATTCCTCTGGAGATTCCTAGTGTTGTTTTCCTAATGAGCATTTTCTCACATCCTTTTTTGTATTTTTTTTCAAAATGTTTGCTTGAATTAGAAAACAATCTCTGTACTCCAAAGTGGCAAATCACTTGAGACTCCTTTCTGAATAGTGCTGAGAAATCCCTCTTTGCATATCTTTAAAGATGTTGCTCCAAGAAAAACAGGAATTTGTAGCTCTAAAACCTTCATCAGCCTTGTAACTTTGAAATAAATAGTTCTTGAAAGAATTCGGTACCTGCCAGGCCTTCTAGTTGCGTGCACCAAAGCCATGGAAATTCAAGCAGATCAGACTTGAGGATCTTAATCTATGTAATAGATTAATCTATGTAGTAGAGGGTGTTTGTCTATATCCCAGAATTATGTCACCCTTTTCCATGCTAGAAAGACCAGAAATGGAAAAATCGGAGAAATTAATAATACAATTTATTGCAGAAAACCTTCTATCATGTCTAGGTGTTTTTATCTATATCTCTATCTATATATTTTATATATTTATATGTATTTGTATTTCCTAAAGACATTTCAATATCAAATCAATACTTCAGCATCAACATCATAAAGATATTTCCTTCATTGCAGTCAAACACTGGTCAAAAAGAGCCTCAACTCATTTCCTTTTATTGTGTATCAGGTCTGTTCTCACACAAACAGGAAGAATATGTAGGCTAGTATGGGGTAGATTAATTATAAATTATAAAAGGCATGCTGGTGTTACTCTGCATTTAGTTATCAGTTCCACAAGTCTCACTGATTTTATACTACTAATATCCTGAATTTACAATGAATTGTGTTGAAGGCACACAGACCTTAAAAGCCAAGTGGTATTTCCACTGTCAAACCCCACGTCCCAGCTGGGCAGAGCCCAGCCCGTGTCCAAGGCCGGGGAGGAAGGAGTTGATGACCCGAATTCCAAAGAACTGAACCATATTTGGGGTGCAAAGGGGTTCTGCCATCACAATAAGTAATGCAGGTCATCCCACTCCTCTCCAGACCTGATTCCTACCAGCTGGGATGAGCCCAGCACTGATGATTCAGGGAGTAAGTTGTCCCGTGTCGGGGCTGCAGGAGCTCCTGGGATGGGCTCCTGATCCCACAGCCCCCTCACCCCCCAGGGCGGTGAGGTCAGTGCCAGGTCCCCACTTCGCACAGAGGGAAAAGGTATTTCTTTTTTTTGATACATAACTGGATGATTATTGATGATAGCACATCAGCAATGGGTTAAATTTTAAAATTTGAATCAATTAAATTAGAATTTGGCTCAGTTTCATGACTAGAAGCTCTTTTGCCAAGTCCTGCACGCAGTGCATCAGCAAAGGTTGAAAGGGGATGCATTAAAATTTGGAAACAAGTAATCAGACAAGTGTATTTTCCAGATATACCTGTTTTCAGAAACCTATCTATCTCCCTTCCAGAAAGGAATTAACTTTCAGGATGAGTCTCCCCTTCTTCATTAGCTCTTTATTAGCACTCAGCTAATCAGGTCAGGTAAAATAAAAACCCATCAGAATCTCCAGCTAAAGATCAGAGGGAGCCATTTTTCCTTTTGAAAGTTACATTCCCTTTCTTTTCTGCCTTTTTTTTTTTTTTTTTAATCATTTCTGTTCCTCCTGTTGTGATACAGGAACAGATGTGAACGAATTCCCCAAAGAAAATTTGTTCTTACAGCATTCTGGTTCCATTTCTTTGTCCATACCCAGCCCCAAAGATAGTAAACAGTTATTATTTATAGAAAGAATTTACGATCTGTTTAGTTCAGATCCTTCTTGTATTTAGAAAAAAAAACCTGAAGAAACCAAACTATGTGATAAAACAGCAGCCAGAGTTGCCTTTTCAACTGGGGCATTCAGTAAATATTGCACTGCTGGTAAGAAAAGTCAAATTGAAAACTATTAAAATCCTTCTCATAAGAGCCTAATAGGGGAGATAATATTAGTAGTTACTGTAAAAGCTGTTTTAAGGAATATCTCTAACAACAAATATAAACCATATATCAGCATGACTCTTTTCCATGTCCATATAGGGCTCTGTAGTGGTTTAATACACTGATTTGGGGCTTATGGGTTTGGATTCTTGTGGGTGAAAGGATCCTTGACTGGGTCCTCGAAGGTCATAGCTCTAAATGCCACTTTGGGGCTGCTTTATCAACACCCTGTCAGATGCCTAAAAAGTGGGGTGTATTTTTGGTAGGGTTTGTATTTTTGGTGGCATTTGCTCCATTTTTGGCAAAAAATGACCAGTAAGTTAATGGAGATTAGGTGCAGTTAGGTCTAATCTTAGTCTCAGACTTGGACGATGGTTTAGGCCTAATGGAAGTATCTATATCATTGAATAATAATTACTAGTGAATATTTCTTTTATTCATGTCAATTCGGCATTCCATCAGTCACTTACTAAGGATGTGTTGTGGGCAAAGAGGTGTCTCTTCCTTGGGTAAGGAAGGTTGTCTTAATCTCAGGGAAGGAATCTCAAACCTCGGGAGACATCAAGGGCGGAGTCACTGATGTTCAGTGCAGTCGCATTTGAAGGAGAACCCAAATTGGACTCATCCAAAGATCTGTCATTGGTAAAAGGTCTCTGCCTCGAGGAGCAAGTTGGAGAGCTGTCTCAGCTCCAGGGTGATGCCCACCCTGCAGCCACACTGCTCCCTCACTCAGGCTGGAACATTCATGGGATAAAGGGGTTGTCTCGTTGTCAAATTCCATGTGATGGGAAGGGTACAACGGGACACAAATGTCTTTGTTCCTTGATGAAGGGGAGTTGGAAAAGCCAGCTGCTACTTGTGATTGATCACGTGGTTGGTGTTCCACAGCTGCGTGAACTGGTGGTCACTCGGTCACTGCTCCTTTTGGGGGTTTCTAGGGGAGTTTTGGCCCAGCTTTGGCCTCTCCCTCCATTGAAGGCTGTACCAAAACGCTGCTGGTTTGGGTAAGGGGTCAAACATGTCCACCACACACCCCAAAACCAGAGCCCGGTACTGAGAACACTGTAAGTGCTTTGTTTAGGGGGAAATCCAAAGATTTTCACCAGTGCTTATTGACCTTTTAGAAGCTCCATTTTGGTCCTTCCCAGGGTGCTTTGATGTGCAGCACTTTGGTGTTTGGCCACCTCCTGGTGGGGTTTCCATGCTCAGCACTCAGTGGAGCTGGAGACCCGGGCCCCAGAGCTGCTTCCTCCAGTACATCACTTTAAACCATCTCCACCATCTGTTTCAACCTCTAATTACAAATGCAAAATAACACAATTCGCAATTGCATCATAAAAAAGTAAAATATAAGTGATTTAAATGCATGTGTGTGTTCCTTGTGCAAGGCAACATTCATCTGTTATGTTTTACTGTCTTTTAGAAACAACTCCAGGGTGAAATCCCTCTTGGTGGAGAGAAGAAAAATTATTTCGTTGTAAGAAGACAGTTTTTTAAAGGTGTTTTTCCAGATTACATTGCACTGTCTCTATTTCTCTCTTTACTAATTCTCTTTCTTCTGCCAAAATAGCAGTGTTGATGGGATGGATGGTTTCTCCAGAGCAGTTTTCTGTCCTCAAACACACAAACTGGGGACATCTTTGGTTTACTGTGCTCTCTCCCGGTTTCCCCAAGCATCAGCCACATGCTGCTGCTGCTTCCCCCCTCTTACAGGTCCGTATTTATTTCTGTCACTGTGTTTGCAGAGGCTTTTTTTAATCCATAGGTGGAAAAACAAATTAATTCCAGCCTGTTCATCTCCTTCACAGGGCAAAGGCACTAGCTCTAAAAGCAACCTTTGGTTATTCCGTCATGGAGCTGTTCTCAGGTTTGCCATCCTGGGAGATGACATCACCTGGCTGTGTGATATGTACCCATCTAAAACTTAGTTTTCTAAAAAATTACATGAATTAGGAGGAGTTTTGTTTAAGGGAATTCTAAAATTCCATTGTCACTAACATATATGTGCTTAACTTTCCATGTCCATCAGCATTTCTCAGTCTTGAACGAGCCTCTTGTGATTTCTCAATATCTTTTCTTGGGGTAGCCCAAACCAAAGCTCACACCCTGTCTAGACCTTCCACTTTTCTCCATCTGCACTCCTGCCTTGAACAGAGATGACACCTCAACGTGGGAGAAGAGCAAACCAAACAAAGAGCTCCCTGGAGGGAAATTCTTCCCAGTGAGCAGCGACTGGGGAGCTTTGGAGTGGCTCTCTGAGCTCAGGTCTGCTGGTGAGCAATGAGCACCTTAAATGCAGAACACTGTGAATTTGGAGAACCCTTTGTGAATCTGGAGCCTTTCTGGATAGTAAAATCCGAGCCCTGTGATGTGTCCCACGGGCTGTATAACGCCCATACTTCCAGCCTCCACACAGCCCTGTCCTGGGCTTTGTCCTCCCCTTCCCCTCCTCTCCTCATCAGCCTACTTAAAATAAGGGTCCAATATATCAAGGGATTGAACTTCATGGGTTTCCACTGAAAGCTGAAGAATTTGTTTTCACTCTGATGTGAAAGGAACAATTAGCAAGGGCTCACCCCCCTCCCCATCAATGGGAGACTTTTCAATAGCCTTGAAAGGCTTTGGATCAGGGTCTAAAAGAGCAAAGACTTATTCCCAACAAAGATGCTTGAATAGGGATGGAAAACTGTTAATCAGACACTCCTGGCATGCTGGATGGTAAACAAAACCATCAGCACACTTAGAGCCTTGCCTTCAACCACTCCAGAGGCAAAGAGATGGTGGGACAACTGAGGAATCCTGGATAACCTGTGTTATGATTCTCACTTCTAATGCAGGTTAGAGGGTTACAGGAGCAACTCGTTTATTTGATTTCATGGAAAACACCTGTGAGAGTCCTTGTGTTGCCTGCAATCAGCTGTGGGAATGGGGAAGAGGGAAGTGTTTGCTGCTTGGAGCAAGAGGAGAAGGATGTTGGGTGCAGCCGGATGAGTGTGGGGCTACTGGGTTGTACCGGTCCGTACCTGGGGTTTGGGAGGACAGTAAGGCTGAGCTAAGGATCCTCCCATTATCCCTGTTCCTCATCTTTGTTGGGTGGGAATGGCATTGAAATACTGTTGGTGTATGGATTGCAACCACAATTTGAATTCCAGGTGAGGCCAGGAGACAGCAAGAGGGAGATCCGGAGTTGCTTTTCAGGGAATATTTTAGTTTTCATGTCTCCAGTTTCCAAAGTTTGGCAACCTGGTCATTCAACAACATTTTGGAGTTGTCTGTTTCTCTTTTCTTTTCCTTCCAGTCAGCTGTCCTTTGATTTTCTTACCGATTCAGTCCTGTTATGGCTCTGTGAATTTCTTAAAAAGCTTTGTCACTGAATTTTGGGTTTGTTTTGGTTTTGTTTTTTTTTTTCCTATATGTAATTTTCTTTTGAAGTTGTCAGGGAACAATTTTGTTCAGAAAATCAACAAACCCACTCGTATTATGAATTAGTTTTATTTGAAGAAAATACAGTTCCAGATGCACCAAGATTAAGCTATTTGGCAACTAGAAGTTTTGGGCCCATTCCCTCTGGACTGACGGAGTCCTGATGGAACAATTGCTAAAAGGAATTTATTTTAAAATAACCTGACCTGTGCTTAGAAGAACTTGGCCTCAGATACCCCAGCAAGTTGCTTTTTCCCAGGCTTGCTTATTGTTTTATTTAAAAGCTTGTTCAGAACAGACCCATTAACTGGTCATATTCACTAATTGTGAGCTTGTCTTTTCTTTGGCTTGGAGAGGCTTTGGATCAAGGTCAAAAAGCAAAGCAATGCAGAAAGCAATTTGAAATTGCCAGTCTTTCTCATTTTAATATCAGTTTTGCTTGGCTTGTCCAAGCTGTGGCACCAGAGCCTAAACCCTGGAGGTGTCCAAACTCCACTTTGGGCCCAGAGGTTCCTCTTGTGGGGAGAGGGAAAGACCTTGAAGTTTGTCCTTCATCATTCCACTCCTTTTTCTCTGCTTTCCTGGGAGAGCAGGTTGGTAATGCTGCTTTATTTTGTGCCATAGAAAATGTCCTTGGTGTTTTCTTGATTTTTATAAATATAATACTGAGCAAGAGTTGGTTTGGGTGAGTCCCCTTCCAGCTGGGTATTTTTTTAGTCATTTTTTGTTCCTTAGACTTAAATAGAACTCTAAAAAATAGTTATTTTTCTAAAGGAGCATATCTGGAACCTGTGAGGAGCTCTATTGCCATGGCTCTTTCAGATTTGCTTGTGAGGAAACACAACAAAATCATTGTCAACATCTTTCAATTACAAACATCAGTCTTGACTCTCCAAAGTGTTGTGTATCTTAAATTAAGCTGGAGTTTGGACTCTCCTTGGTTGTGTTTATCTCTACATATTTACAGTAGCATGACAAGCGTCTTTTTAATACACAATGAACATTAAAAAGTGGTGCTTTACCAGGCAGGTTTCTGTCCAAATACTCTCCATACCTTTGCCTTGGATAAACCCCCATTATTTTAATTTTTGAGAATTGTACTGAATATAATTTATTGTTCAGAAATCCCTACACTTTTAGACCAGTCAGTATGTGAAATATTTTCTAGCATTACATTTATTTTTTTCTCTCCCCTAAAAGCACCATTTCTGTTAGTTGGAGAATTCTGCTGCCTACCAGAATGTGAAAATAGGTTTCATTCAATTAATGGTCTGGAAACAGGAAGACATTACATAGTAAATGAGGTTTACATATGATAATGTTGGATTTGTCATGTAAACGATTGCTTCCTTTCAGCTCCCTGAAAGGACTAAATTTTGCTTTTGTACAGATTGTACAATGCTAATAAAAAGAGAAGGCTCCATGGAAAGTATAACAATAAACTATATCTATAATTCTCATGTGCAGGAAGAAAGAGACGGTGATATTTTAATACACGAGTGGATCAGAGTTGGGAGAAGTGTCAGAAACTAAAGGCTCAATCACAGCTTTGCAACAGACTCCGAAGGCAGGGCAGCGCAGGGGGGATGGCTTTGAGCTAAAGGAGAGGGAATTTGGATTGGATATGGGGAAGGAATCCTTCCCTGTGTGGGTGGGGAGGCCCTGGCACAGGTTACCCAGAGAAGCTGTGGCTGCCCCTGGATCCCTGGAAGTGTCCAAGGCCAGGTTGAATGGGGCTTGGAGCAACCTGGGCTAGTGGAAAGTGTCCCTGCCCATGGCAGGGGGTGGAATTACATGATGTTTAAGGTTCTTTCCCACCCAAACCATTCCATGATCTTATTCTTGCAAGTCCTGACCTGACCATTCCTGCTGTTCTCAGCTGGACTTTGTTTAGTCCTTTCCAGCTTCTTTGCACCTTTTTAAAAACATGAGCTCAAGGTGGGGCAGAGAATTCTAGCTGAGCCCCATCTTAACAAGAGTGGGATAATTCCCACAGTAAGATCACAGAATGTGCCCAGTTGGAAAGGACCCGTGAGGATCATCAAGTGATCCTGGCCTGCACGGAACACTCCCCAGGAGTCACTGGAGACCATGTGCCTGAGCATATTTTCCTAACAAATCCTTGCAATCACCTTTTCTGGAGCAGTTTTACTCCTTTGTTTGAGACAGAGCTCATAGGCCACTGTAACTCTGAAGCTGTAATAGAGCTCCTTTACTGGCAATTTCTCATTTGCATCTGATTTCTCCTCTCTAAGTGCAACACTTTACACTTGGCTTTATTGAATTTCATCTTAATTTCAGACCATCACTCCAAACTGTTAATATCTTCTCGGATTTTGATCCAGACGTCCCAAGGGTTCCCACCATCCCAGCTCCTCAACATTGCAAATTTTATAAATGTAATCTCTTTTCCCTTTAACTGAGTCATTATGAAAATATTGAACAGAGCAGGAGCAAGGACAGATCCCTGAGGAATCTCACCTGAAATTTCCTCCCAGTTTGACAGTAAACCATTGATAGCTACTCTTTGAGAGCAGTTTTTCAGCCAATTGTTCTCTCCACCTTATGGTAATTTTATCTGGTTCTGGACCGTATTTTCTTAGTTTTATTATAAGAATGGCATGTGAAACAGTATCAGAAAGCTTCCTAATAACAAGATGTATCACATCGACTGCATCTCCCTTCTCCACAAGGCCAGTTATCCTGTCAAAGAGGGAAATTAAATTGGAGAGCTCTGTGCCTGAGACTTTTTTTTTTTTTTTTTTAATCAAGCCATTTGAGTTATGACCCCTGCAGTATTAGATAAATTTTTCAGGAATAACAAACATGCTGGGTTTTTTCTAGGCTACCACTGTAAGACAGTTTGCTTGTTTGTTGTTGTGGGTTTTTTTTAAATAATCTGGTGAGGTGAGATTAACAATAATGCTTTGAAAGCTAAAAGCCATTATCTGACTGTTACCAAAGACAAAAATTAGGGTGGGAGCAACAAGCCTTCCTCCATAATAGTGTTTCCTTCATTTCAAGCTGATCAGTAGAAAGTGGATTTAGAAGTGCTTTAAATCATTTCACATCATTTACTGGTAATCTAACCAGCATGAACTGCATGTACCCTAAGTGCTGATTTTTTAAAAAGCACAAGAGGAAGAGCAAAAGAACTTTTTATTCTAAGTCATTCTGTAATTTACACATTTTTGTATCAGCCCACTTACTAGTGCCATACATAAGTGTTTCCTCTGAACAGATTTAATTTTTAATTTTCCTGAATCAGTGTTAACCAGGAAAAAGGTAATTGTTGTCAAGAGTATTCAAACTGTCAGAATATCATTCAATCTAAAAGCTGTTAGAATCTGTGCAAAAGTAATTACTGAAACTCTATTCAACTGTAATAATAACCTGCCACTGATGACAGCAATTACTGGGGAAAGTGTAATAGAAATCAAAGGCGCATTTTTCTCTGACAAGTACATTTCTAACTAAGGTTTACATTGGTTGAATAGTGTTGACAATGATGATGTGCTGTATCACTCTTAATCACGGCTGGCATGATGTTACGGTTTGAGCTGCTCCCTGCTCGAGGGGGACTAATTGCCTGTTTCATTTGACACTGGCCATGCTTTCTGTGCATGGGAGTGGAGATTAGAGATGAGCAGAGTTTAAGTGTTGTGCCTCACTGCCTGACTTGCAGCCTTTCTAAGTGTGGGTTAGAAGTACTTTTGTGTTTAACATAAAGGCTCCAATTAGGACGGACCAGTTTAGGTCAGTGTGGAGTAGGTACAAAACACAGAGGGGTGGGAAGGAGAAGGGTGGCAGAGTCAACCCACCTTCTGCCTCCTGGCTAATGAAGGCCATGCAGAGTCCTGCTCCTGGATTTACCTCCCAGGAGCTGCCTGATCAAACGTGGTTCTTAAGTTGGTAAGAAGTCACTGAAGCAAAGAGTCTGTTATTATGTTGGATCTAAGTGTCAGTGCTGCCCTTCGACTCAAAACCCCTCCGTGACTCTACATCGTCACACACAGGGAGACAGCAGGAATAACTGCCCTGGCTCTGGTGGACTTGTGCTGGGAGAAGATGCAGCTGTATCCACTATTTGGAGAGGGAGAAAGAAAGGACATTCTTCTTCACATAATTTATTCCTCTGATGGTGAATTTTGCCCACTTTTTCAGCAACTCTTCGGAAGCTTCCTGCAGAACATTTCCCCTTTGTGAGAATTCCTTAGGAACAGTTCAGTTTCAGAATAATTCATCCAGAAATCTGTTTCATCATCCCTCATGTGTTATCCCTGCAACAACCCCTGTTTCTGAGAATGAGCTCAGGAGAAGTGTCCTCTGGGAGCAATGCTGGGGGAGGTGTCTAGAGTGACATTGTGTTGGTCCTGCTCAGTCATCCTCAAAATAATTCCCAAACCGAGTTAAACCATCACAGGAGGAGTTAATTTGAGCTCTTCTTTTTGCTTCTTTGGGTCCATCAGAGTAACTTTAAGGAATGAGAACACGCAGGAGGTGATGTGCAGGTCTGGAGCAAAGATAATGAGAGCACTTTCAGAACACACCGATGGTCAGGTTTTCGTGCAGGAAATTGGGTCCATTGATTTTTATAGAGTGGAAGAAATGAAGGTAACTGGGTGACATTGTGTAGTTAATCACATTTCTCTTGTGAGGGCTGTTCTGTCCTTCATTTTCTTCGGCAGTCCATAAGCTCACACTCACCACAAAGACCTAAACTTGTCATTATTTCATGGCAGAACCAGCTATTTTCACCACTGAGACTCTGCAGGAAAACACAGCGTAGAATTTTGGTGTGGAATAGGGAGACACAGAAGCAACCAGAACTTCCAAGGCCACCAAACAGAATATATCCACTAAAGTTAATCCAAACTGTGTGCAGAACCTTTTCAGCCCTTCCAGGAGACTTTTTGAAATGGTTTTTAGGTGGTGCCACATCACAACACAACCACTGGCGGTCCCTGCAATCCAGTTTCCCTGAAAAACTTCTGGGCTTTTACAAACCACTCACATGCACTTTAATGTGTGAGCAGCCCCAGCAGATTCCCAGAATGATCTTGTGGACTTAGGCACATGCCTAATTTTCCATGGAACTGAGGCCTTGCTTGGCTCCAGAGAGAAGGCTGCCAGGAGGAGTTCGTTCTATCGTTCTACTTATTGCACTAATTGCCTGTTTGTGTTTTCTGACAGCCAACACTACCCAATAATTTTTATAAACAGAAGCTTTCACAAAATCTACTAAATAAAAGTCACAGCTCTTGAAAACCAAACTGATTTAAAGGAAAACTTGATGCTTCCCCTCTGATTTTCCTATTGATGTTTAACAGTTGCATCAGCTTGGGTCCCTGGTGCTCTGTTGCCATGTGGCTCTCTTTTATTAGAACATAACAATAATGCGATTCAGCTGCAAACATGTGTTAAAACACTCTTAGATTTGGTGCACACCTTATTAATTATACTAACTGCAAAATGATGGGGTCTTTGACAATCATTTCTGTAAACTCTTCGGGTTTCTGAAATGATGGACTCTCTGAATGAAGGCAGAGCTTTCCTGCTTTAGTGAGCAGCGTTCGTGGAACTGGGTGATACCTGTATTTATGTGCCTCGTGCTGATCCGCACTTGCACTTCATCCCTTGGCTGACATAAAAAATGCGATAATAAAAACAAAAACATGCCTGAGCAGAGTTTTCTACCTAAGAGAAGAAAAACACGAGCTAGGTCTGAACAAGGTGAGGGGAAGAGCTTGTGCAAATTCTGTGCTCAGCTTTGCTCTTTGCTCATTACAGGCCCTGCGTTTTTCTTAGAGGGTTGCAGGCACATCAAGGTGTCCCAGGCACTCTGCCATGCCCAGGGTTTCCATAGAGTTCTTTCCACAGGATGAAAGCAGCTGGGGCAGAGCAGTCCCTCCACAGCAGTTGCTCTGGGGGTGACGGTGACAGTGTGACCATCAGTCCCCCTTTTTATGGGGTGAGAGGAGACAAGAGATTTTGAAAGCCTTTTTTGTGTGTTTGTGCCATTTGCACTTCCATGTCCAGGTGGAAAGGTTAGGCACGGATCTGTGTGGGTTGTAAATGTATATATTTATGTATATAGTGAATTATGGGAGAGGTCGCGAAAGGGTTGTGACCTCTCCCACATTACTCATGCAAATTTGTTTGGGAATTTAGAGACGTTATTACTGATGGTTTTCCCTTTGCCCATTTGCCTTTCCAGTGCTACATTTGTAAGAATTCCCCATCACCAAGTGCTTAGAAATGATTAGTCAGACCTCCCCCACATTAGGACTTGGGCTTAAAAATAAAAAGCCAATTACTTTCTTTTTTGCAACGTCTTTTAAGGTCCATATATTAAATCTTTTCTCTGAAAACCTGAGAGACGTATATTTATTTTTTTTTAATCATATAGACAACATAAAAAAGCAGCAGTACCTGACTTAGAGATGCAACATTACCTTCTTATCCTGGTGTGGCCACCTCAAATGGGTGATGGAGAGACGACGGTGACCAGGCCAGCGATGAGACTCCAAGGAGTGGCAATAAGGACAACATCTGCCTGGCATATTTCTGCCTGCCTGCATAATCACACCCAGCTTTCTATTGTTCCAGGACTTACTCAAGCATATAATAGAGTTTCAATGAGTTCAAACCTCCTGTTTTAGATGGTGTTTTAGTGAGTTGTTTTTCTGCCTCAGCATGGATTGGATTTTTTTTTTCCCCCTCCTGCTCTGTCGGATGAAGGGAAGTAAATGGAGAGAGCGTGAAGGAAATCCTGGGTTGTAAGTGCTGACTACACAGCTGTATCATGGATTTTAAAATGCAGGAAACGAAAATATTACCTAAGTGACATTACTTGTGATATTACTTGTGTTACCCGCTCAGTGCCCTCTCTGTACTCAGAGATAACCTCAGACCCCAAACAGCTCTTGCCATGCACAGATCCTGCATCCACAGGTGAAAGTCCAACCTGATGCAAAGGAACTCGTGTGGTAGAGCCAGGGATTCACCCAGGGAATGTGGCAATGCCACCCTGGAGTGTTTCCTGGTAATTTGGTTGCAGGTTCACAGTGTTAGCTCAAGGAATCTGTTCAGTTTTGCTGGGATCACATAAGGAGCCACGGGCCGTGATGCTGGACCTAAAGGATCTTGTCTCCTGAGCCCTGGGCTGCATCCTCTGAGTCATGTGCAATTCAGAAATGGAAGAAATCCATAATTTGGGAGGGGGGGGGGAAATTAGAAATCCCTGTTAATTAATGAGTGAAAATATTTAAAATAACGTATTGAGTGTTTCTGGACCTATTTTGTAATAAATACTTTTATTTAAGTACACAAATGGTTGACTCATGTGGGACAGGAATGGGAGCAGAGTTTGGGTGGCAGCTAAGGCAACACCTACAGGGATGAGCCAATGCTGAGCCAGGTCTGTGTGTCCCTTCTCCTAACTCCTCTCAGCCAGGCTGGTTTAAACTGTTTGAATTACTGGTCCCAGCTACCCCAGCTGATTTTTTTTATTATTATTATTTTTTCCTGCCTGAAGAGAATTAAAGTGCTCATTTGAACTGCTTTGCCAACAGATCTGTTCAGAACCTCCAGCAAGAGGGTTTTAATGAGCAGCTGGGGGAGCAACTTCTTCCTGGCAGAGGCTGCTCCTAGAGAGGTTATCCATGCATATCCTTAAGACATTTTAAGAGACTGCACATTTTTCCATCTTTAAATCATATGAAAAGTGACTTCAGGTGTTGTAGAGCTTTAAGTCATTTGATTCCTGGTGCCCACACCTGTCATTAGCACATCCCTTTAATGATCAAGGCTGGACTGTTCAAACGAGGGATCCCTTGGGCAGCCAGCAGGACAGAGCTGAGCACATCAGTCCTGCTTCTTAATTAGATCCCCAAATCTCCAAGTAAAAATCAAGTGCTGTTTTAACCAATTCTTGTATAATTGTTATCTTGGTTGATTTTTTTTTTTTTTTTTTTCCTGAGGATTTCCAGCCTGGATTTAGGAGATCACACTTAAACTTAAGCATGTAAATAACCTCATTGCTGCACAGCAGTAATTCAAGCAGCTGTTCAGTCACAGGAACACCTTTGCTAGTTATGGGAGTGCTTAAATATTTGGCTCAATAGATATCTCACATCAAACAGGTATCTCTGTGCTTTGCTCCACCCAGACATTAATACGTAATTTAAGTAGATGGGTGTCTTGTCCCAATGATTTTAATAAGAGATCAGCGAGGGAATGTGGTCTGTCAGATGCAGTGGCAGCACTGGAGTGTGCAGGGATGGATTAGGAAAATTCCCATCTCTCTTACTTTCCTTTTTCAAGCCTATAAAAAAGGAATCTCATCCTTTTTCTCAGGTGAGTAAATGAAAGGGCTGCTCTCCAAACAGCTGCATGTAAATGTCCAATTTCTTTCTGGGCATTTGGTTATTTGAATTAAAAAAAAAAAATCTGTCTGGTGGGCAGATGTGTTTTGAGAGACTTCTCTGAGCTTTCTCCGAGGGAAAATGTTTAAAAATGAAAATAAACTCACTAAGGGCAATACGATGCATGGTGGTTTATTAGCCATTGTTCTGGGTGTATGACCCATCATTCTGCCTTAAAATACACACAGCAGCAAGTTCCTGTGGCTTAGGAGTCCCAAAGCTGTGCTGTTTGTCTTGTTTTCTCTGGTGGACAGCATCCCATTATTTTCACACTCCCTGGTTATATTTAATGCAAGGAGGATACAAGTCCTTCAAAAAAAAAAAAAAAAAAGTCACTTCGGTGGTGCTCTATGCATTTTTATTCCTGAATATTAAGTCCCAATTTTTATAGCCTTAGCTCAATCTGGGGCTTCATAAAACATCATAAATTGGAGCTTAGCTTTACAGGCAAGCAAGATGATTTGATAAGCACGGGATTGCCCCTACTACATCAAATAACGTTTCCTCTCTGAGTATCCAGCAGCTCTGAGTTATGGCTCTGCTCAGTAGCCAGCCAAGACGTATAAGAGGCCCCTGCAATTAACTCCTTGCATCTTGTCTCTCTCTTTTTTTTTTTTTTTTTTTTTTCCCCACTGGGAAAGAACGAGAAAAGTTCTTTAAACCAGGTATTTTCTTCCAATTTTACCTTGTAGCAAAGTCAGCCAAGTGCAACCTCTTGTCAGCACAACCATTATCTATAATTTACATGCAAGAAGCAGTGAAGTTTTCGGGTGAAATGGATGCAAACCCAGGAACCTCTGCCTATTCCATCATCCAGCCCTGCAAGTACAGGAGCTGTGTCAGTGGCAGTATTAAGGGCTATTAAACTGCCTTTGATGTATTGCTGGGGTTTGGGATGATTTTCTAGTTTCTATTATTCCTCTGCCTATCATTTGCTATTTTTAAGTGGGATCTGCTGTTATGGGATACAAGCAGCCTGTCCTTCAGAGGAGACTCTGCATCAATAGCCCTTGTGCTCGTTGGTGGCACGTACAGGGGGATGCTGCTGCTCCCCGGGTGTTTCGGTGTCCTGGGCACCATTTATACAATTTATCATCAAACCAGGTTATGATATCCAAGGTTGTGAGCAGGCACAGGCGCTGCATACGGAATGTTTCTACTGTTTGGAGCCACGTGGGTTTTTAACTCGGTCCATCGCCCCGTAGGTGCTGCCAAACCTGCTGCTCCCGCTGGCTCTGCCCTGCTGGGCAACTGGGGCTGCTCTCCCCAAGTTCCTCTCCTCGGTTCAATATTAATCTCCTTAGATAACCTACCTCTAGGAGGGCAATGAGGATAGTGAAGAGCCTTGATCTGAAGCTGTGTGAGGACACTGAGGGCACTTGGTGTGTTCAGCTGGAGCAGAGGAGACTGAGGGGAGACCTCACTGCAGTTCCACCTTCCTGGGCAGGGGCAGAAGAGGGGCAGGACTGAGCTCTGCTCTGGGGGGACCAGGGACAGGACCCAGGGAATGGCTGGAGCTGTGTCAGGGCAGGGTCAGGTTGGATGTCAGGAAAAGGTTCTTCCCCCAGAGGGTGGTTGGCACTGACCAGGCTCCCCAGGGCAGGGGGCACAGCCCCGAGGCTGCCAGAGCTCCAGGAGGGTTTGCATGATCCCCTGGGGCACAGGGTGTGACTCTTGGGGATGGGCCTGTGCAGGGCTGAGGGTTGGACTCCATGATCCTTGTGGGTCCCTTCCAACTCAGCACAGCCTGGGATTCTGGGACCTTTCTCCACCCATGGTGGAGGTGGAGGTAGCACTCACTCAGCCACAGCTGTTTCGAGGGGCTTTCATGGAATCACAGACTCACAGGTTGCTTTGGGTTGGAAGGGACCTTAAAACTCTTCTAGTTTTTCATGATGTTTTTCTCCAAAGCCCTGCACAGTTTTAGAATCACAGGATCAAAGCACAGCCTGAGTTGGAAGGACCCACAGGGACCATCGAGTCCAATATGGACCTGATTTTAAGGCTAATTCAATACCTGGGTGACATGGAGAGGCAAGAAAAACAACAAGATTGTTGAGAGAAGAATAGCATTTAATGAACGCTGAAATGTATTATTCCTTTTTTAACAGAGCTGCCTAAAAACTATTGATTTTGCTGCCTACAGATTTCTAATAATAAAAAATTTAAAGCCTTCCTATCATTCCCCCAAATCAGGTTTATTTCCAGCATGAGTGAGCTCAGAAACTCCCCAGTTAGAACTATGGGGATTGAATGCTACAGATTAACAAATTCTTCTTCAAATCTAACAAAGTGCTGTGTTCAGCCTGGGAACTGGCATTGCTTGGCCAAAAAAAGACCAAAATGTGGTTGGGTTTTGGCTGCTCTTCCTCTTCCCTCTGGCTCAGCCACCTTAATGAACCCTCCCATACAGACTTATTTTCATAACTCTATTTACAAACATTCTTTGACCAAAATTAGTGATAATAGTTTGTTTTGTCCTTGCCTGTCACTCCCACTAAACCTTGAACCTCCCATTAAACCTTTTAGGCCAAATCTGGGATGACAAGGCTTTAGATGCAACATCAAGGCACCTCACCTGGCCCTTGAGTGCTGTTGCAGCTACATCTGTGTTCATTTTTACTCTTAATTTGACTTCTTTCTTTTTCTTCATTTCATCCCTGATAAGGTGCCCCAACTTTTGGCCAAGCTGCTGGTTTTCCTTGCAGTGGGGTTATCCAGCGTATTGCTGGCAGTGCCTTTAGGGGGAAATACATAAGTTGGAAATCAAGCTTCCAAAAAAAACCAAACAGCACTTCTGATTAGGATCTCATATTGTTATCCTTCCTGCTTCATTTGTTTTCCAGATGGGCGAAATAAAGGTCAACAACCCCAGGGCAACGATCTGATTGGAAAGAAATGTGATTTCTGAAAGGGAAATTTGCAAAATATAGCCATAACCAAGAAATGAGAAACATTTTAAGGAATTGGCAGTTCAGGCTAATCTTCCATATAGTTTGTCTTTGAATCGGTGATATTTTATTGTCCATGCAAATATACTGAGCATCCAGTCCTGCTCTTTTTGTGGTGTTTTTTTTTTTTTTGAGTCGTTTTTCTTTATTCAAATTTGTGTATCATGAACAAGGAAGATAAAGAGGACCACCGTGCATTTAGGTAAAAAAGCGACACACTGTAGTTACCACGGCTGTAATTTTCCCGGAGGGAGAAGCGGGAGCTGCCACCTCCCCAGGCTGGCTGGGAGCTGCTCTTCCCACATCCCTCCCCTCATTCCCTCACGCGCCTCCCCGTGTGCTTGCTCGGGCACATCGTGGGGTGTGCGCTATCCCTGGATCCTCCGTGGCTACTCGTGGATCAGGTCAGTGCTTCCCATGGTTCCTCCAGGAGGTCATCAACTCCCTCGTATCCCTCGCAGGGCGAGGCCGTGACCGGAGCATCCCTTTTCCATGGCTCGCCTCGGCCGGGAAGCCGCGATGTGGAGCCGCTGCTGCATCCCGAGCGTTCCTCCTCCCAAAATCGGGGTCATGTCTCCCTCTAGGGGCTCGCGACGAGGATGAAACCCGCCCCCCCTTTCCCTGCCAGAGGAGGCTTCAAACTTGCTGCGAGCCCGTGTCGGAGAAAAGAGGTGTTTCAGCGCGTAGGGGCTGTAACGCGACCCAGAACGAGTGCCCGCGAAAAAGGCGATTTAAAAGTTATATGTTCATAAGGTTTTCTGGCAGAAATTAAATTCCTGCCTCGTCTCTGGGTAGGAGGAGGCTGGACTACGAGCTGATGTGGTTTTGCTGGATGGATGAAGGTCCAAGCGGTTTTGTCCTTGCTCTGTGCCGTGTCCCCAGCCTGGGCAGAGGTGACACTGCTCCTGCACCCCCGGGCTGTACCCTGCACCCCCCGACCCTCGCTGTATGCGGGTCACCCTTCTCTGGGGAATCCTTAGGCATTTTGGAGGTGGATGCTGCTGTCTGCTCTTCCAGAGGGTGCTTTGCTGATCGCTGATGCATCTTAGCGTAAGGTCAGGGATGGGGACACGGATATAGTCCCCAGAGCAGAGAGCAAAGAATAAAACTGGGTGGAACATCAGGCTTTTATTTCAGTGTTCGCTGAAATGGAAACCCAGAAAAGTTTAATTGCTGTGATACAGTATTTAAACATAATTCATTGAGATGAATTTTGAGTTTTCAGTTTAATTTGATGCCTTTGTGGACTTTCAGGGGAGTTTGTGTTTTGGTTTTGCAGTAACAAGAGCAGTGGGAATTTCCCCCTGTTTAGTGCCCAGGCAGCCATGAGAATCATTCTGTGCCACTCTTGACCTGGTATTGATCTGAAAGTCTGGGAAGAAAAGAGGTCTAATAAATAAATATAAATCAATAAATTCAATCAAAATATAAAGGACAGTCTTCCAAGAGGCACAAGTGGGAATTGCAGAGATTGAAAGGCAGCCCGTGGAATTTGAATGACTGGGCTGCTTTGGTGGGAGAAGTCAAGCCCAGCTTTCGAAGATCTCACTTTTACTTCGGCGACACAGAGATTCATTTCACCAATTTTAATAATCTAAAATTTAGGCTGAGGCCTCCTCTCAGTCAGCTGAGAGCTGGAATGAGTCATGTTCTGGAGGAGGGTGCTCATTAGCTGCAGCACATCATCGGATGGGACGTCAGTGCCTAATTTTTGGATGGTCCAAGTTAGGCGCAGTTTATCTCATCCCTCTTGGCAATCCCTTTGTGGGCTGTTGCAGCCTTTCCCCGAGGGGTAGCAGAGAGTCCTGTTTACCACAGCAATTATTTCCATTGGCCAAAAGCAATTAATCTTTTTTGAAATGATGGTTCTTTGCTCAGCAGAACTGGAGGATCTCTAGGAAGACATAAGGGGGAGTGTTGCTGATAAATAAACTAATGAATTTTTGAAAGAGCCAAAACCAATTTGGCTGCTCATTTTTAACTCCACTGCAGTGTAAATCAGGAATAGCTCCTGAACACCCAGGTTGGTGTGCAGTTTGTATAATGCTGATGAGCCTTTGGGTCTTGCAGGATGAGTTCACTGCTGAAACCAGGATACATCAGATAGGAGCAACACCTACCTAATAATTACCAGTTGTTTGTTTATATTAACCCTAATTGGGGCTTGGAATGAGATGATCTTTGAGGTCCCTTCCAACCCAAAGCATTTTGGAGTTCTAAATGGAGACTTTAGTTATGCTCAAAATGAAACTGGAGGATTTGGGTGATTTGGGGGTTTGAGATGTTCTGTACATGTTCGAACTGCAGAATTAAAGACTTTGCTCAATAAAAGCTCTCACAGCCCAATAGAAAAGACATACAACTGGCTATAAAAGCTTTGAATTGGGCTAGAATAAGGAAAAAATACTCAGTGATTAGCAGGAAACCAATCCTTATTTGGTGTTTTGGCTGACTTTGTGTTATTCCTACAAAAAGCCGTTTTCTAAACACGGATGTGCTGTGGGATCTGGGGGAACTGTTCTCGTCCCACCCCACCTTCAGCAGATCCACACCAGGGAAGCAGAGCATTGATGGAGGAGATGCTTCACCTGCCTGCTTATCTCTCTCCTGCCAGTCACTGAGGGGGAGACTGGCTCTTAAAACTTTCTTTCTTTGTTTTTGACTCTTCTGTGTGTGGGTGCTTTGGCTGAGGGCACTCTCAGGGGAGGTAAGACCAGCCCTGGTGGTGAGGTCCCAACCTGAGGATGCCCCAAGTTCCTGAGTGTGCCCTGACCATTGAAGTATTAGAAATACTAGTGCCAAAAAGAGCCTGTGTGTGTCTCTAGGAGCAGGAAGGAGCCAATGTTCACATGGTCAGATTGGGGGATGTGTAAATAAGGAGTAAGCAGTACAAGCCAGAGAGAAGGATGCTGACATTGCACTAAGGATGGGAAGTGACCTTTTCATTTTTACTTTTATTTTTATTTTTAGATACAGAAATTCAGGGCCAGATCTAATAGAAGGCTTAGGATCTAAACTGGGTTTAGGATCTAAACTGGGCTGTCCCACTGATGTTTGCATTCAGGCCACACAAGGGCAGCACTGGGGCTCAGCATGGTAAGTAGACCGTTGTGGCCACTTAGACTTACTGGGACCAAAACAGGCCCCTGATTTCAATGGGAACAGAGTCCCTGGGATTTCAGGAAGGTGGCCCGAGTTCTGCTGTCGGTGGTGGTGTTTTGTGGCTGCTGTGGGTGCTTTCTCAGATTTTCTGCTGATTATGCTGGAGCAATATTGCAAGGAATTTATGCATAATGGACATAAATCTCGCTATACGAGCCACCTGAGAGGCAAGAAAAATGGGCTCTGTCAAGGATCTACATACAGAGATACATTAAACAGGAGCCCTCCGTAGAGCAGGAGCTTTGCTTTCCAGTGGAGGTTTGGGGGAATAATGAAGAATAAAATTAGCACTTTGGTGATGCATTAAGCCTTTTGGGGGGGGGGGTTCACTGGCAGCTTTTTATAGCCTGAAAGGATAAATGGCGCTGCTAATAAATTTTTCTAACTTTTAAAGCCATCTTCCAAAGGAAGCTGCAGAAAGCTTTTCCTGCCTGGTCGTGGAGCGGGAAGAGCGGCTCAGCTGGGACTGCAGGGCACTGTTGGATCTTCCAATTAGGCAAACAGACAGGGAAAGCAGCTGCCTGCCAGGACAGGAGGGTTTCTGCTGGATGTGCTGAAGGCTGTGCACTCCATGTCATCCCTCACAATCCTGCGCAGGGGCTGAGCGGGACTGGTTCTGTTCCCCACAAATTGGCCAAGCCCTGATTGTCCATCAGGGTGGGGTTGGTTAAGGATGATTTATCCCTCTGCCTCTTCTCTTCTACCAGGATATTTTTTCAGTGACTGAGGCCTGCCAACCGGTGTTGACAAAAGGAGTTTTTAAAAAAAAAGCACGAAATGAAGCTGTGCTTATGTCTTTTGGTGTGCTGGTTGTGGCCAACGGGAGCGGGATGTTATTGAGGAGCGGACGAGCCCTTTCCCCTCACATCTCTGTGGCTCTGGCTTTTTTACATATGTTCTCCTAAATTATTTTGTTGCTATAGCAATACTTTTCTGTGGGCCTAATCCTTTCTCGTTTACAGTGAAGCCCTTTACTTTGCTCTCTCAGTGCAATGGGGTCTTTACTTTGGCAAATTACCTTTCAAATTACACCTCGAGGTTAAGTTTGCTTTTCAGTGCTAATCTGGATCAGGGAATTCTTAATTTGGGTTAAAGTGGATTTGGAAATTCTTAGTAAAATGAGTGCCAAGGGATCACATCTGTTAAACTATAATACATATTGTGTGTATTTATATACGTGTGTGTGTGTGTATATCTTTGCAATCAAAATAGATCTTCTCATCCTCTTACATCTGCTATATAGAGAGGTAAGTGTGGGGGAAAGAGAAATAGATAAGAAACTCCGTATGCTCCACATTTGCAATTTCTGAATTGCATTATCACTATAACCCTCCTCAGAACCTAAAAAAACTCCTCTCAGTCAAAGTTTTTATGTCCAACCCCGTGGCAAGGGGAGAGGAGGGAGCACTTAGGGATGGCACAAGGCAAAGCAGTGAGCTTTGATGGGTCCCGGCATGGGTGGCTTTGTTCCAATCCATAATTTTTCTTCTTTCCTGTTTTTTTCCATCAGTTTTCCCTTTTTTGTGTGTGCATCTACATGTGTGTGCATGTTTTTTGCAGTGCTCTGGGGCCAAGTCTCTGCTGTCCCTCACTCTGGGTCATTGCAACCCTTGGCAATTCTTCACTGTGTGGTTTGTGGATCAGCAGCTGGGTTCAGAGGTTTAAATGACAAGACTTAAATGACAAAATCTTTACTTTGGAATGTATATGTGTGTGGAAGTCAGGTTCGAGGTGAAAGAATCAACTTGTTTGCTTTGTATTAGTAATAGTTATTGATTAATATTCTCTTACAGTAATTTTTAATGGCAAATTTAGGAACGAGACCAGATTTTGGATGATCGTTTTGTTACACCCTGAAAGAGTAATTATAGCCCCAGCTATGCCACAAGCTTGAAAAATTAGTAATCAGAAAAGGTTAATATATATATATATATATATATATATATATATAAAGGTTAATAAATATAACTCAGGTTGTTGAACAGCAGAAAGCTGCTGTTGGAGGGCAAAACCAGGCTGGATTCTGACAGTATAATCTAAAATAAAAGCATTTAAAGTCCAGCACTGAATTCATTGCACTGAATTCAGCCAGAAGGCCTCAGGCTGGTGGCAGGGGGTGAATATAGACGACAATGACCTCGTTAGGCTCACAGAGCTTGGCACACCTTGGAATTCAGCCCAGTTTATTCAGGGATGCTCGTATAGGCAAATCTATTCAGATGTATCAAGTCTTTCAACTATTCCCACTTGGGCAAGAGCTTCCAGCTCCTCCAGCCTTCCCAGCTGACAGATGGGGATGTTTCAGCTTCCACTGCTCTGTTTTAACACCCTCTTGTCCTTTCCTTGTGGATAAGGTCCTTCCTGCCCTGAAATGAAGCCCTGGTGTCTCCTTCTTTGATGCTCCCAGTGGTGGGATGGACGAGGTGGGCACAGTAGGGATGAGTGAGAGCCACAGGCACAGAGAGGAATAATTAATTTCTCAGTTTAAGAAAGAGAAAATAGAGAAGGGATTCATGATTTACAGGGGATTTTCCCCTGAAATGTGTTGTTTCTAAATTCCTGTGAAATTTAAAGACCGATGTCATCATTTATGGATCAGGAAACATTCCCGTGGTGGCTGCTGAGTCCACACCAGTCTGTCCCAGTAGAGCTGGGTCTCAGAGATTCCCTGTGATTGATCTTTTTCTGTCTTTATTTGCAGTTATTAATGTGCCTGAACATTTCATAGAATTTTTAATTTATTTTTTTCAGGATCTAGCATTTCTTTTTCTTGCCTTTTAAGACACCCAGCAGGAATTATCGCGTCCTTATTCTCTGTGCCTTTGTTTCTGTTCACACTCCATAACAATTATTGCTGGGTCATAAAATCTACTTCAGGCTAACACACAGTTTTCCAGCATTTTTCCCTGAGATCCTTTTTTGTAAGACACTTCCCTGTACTGCTCTTCCAAAACAGAGCTATTCCCGTGCTGGTCCCACATGGAATGTCCTTGAGTCCTTTTGTAAGGCATGAACTCCTCTGGAGCCACCAAGGCTTTCTCTGGAGATCTTCCATTTTCTTGACTTCAAAAGTCTATTTGTTATTTAAGGGCATGAGATGTTCCCCCTCTGTACACAGAATACACTTTAACATCCTCTCTTAAGTGTAATTGGAGGGAGCTGTCTTTGATGTCTATTGTAATAATTTCCCCTAAGGGCTGCAGGATTGGTCAAAATCTATGCCAGTCTCTGGATATTTGCCTTTTTTATTTTTTTCCCCCTTCAAATAATGTCCGATTTTTACTTCATAAAATCCTAAACTGTGAATACTTTATGTAAGATTTTAAATATTGGTTTAGTTTCAGGGGAGGAGGGGAGTGTAAGTGGGTATATTAATATTCTATAGTAATATTCCAGAGGACTTATTGTATTTGCCTGAATTTCCCTCATTTTATCATGGTTTGTCTGGCTTTTTCTTCTTCTGGACGTTTTATATATATATATATCTATATTTATATATATACTAAGTGGGGGAGTTGCAGGAATCAAATTGCTTCTGAGGGCTGGGAACAGAAGGGAGAAGGAGACTGTGCCATGTTCTGAAATATCCTAATGACCCAAAGCCCCTTCTGAGGTGGTAGAAACAGGTTAAAAAAAAAAAAAAACAAACAAGAAACAAACAAAAAAAAAACCTTAAACAAAAAAAACCAAACAAAAAACCCAAACCAAAACAAACAAATAAACAAAAAAACACAAGTGTTTTCTGTTCATACCTAAAGTCCTTTTGCTAAATTTCTGCCCAGCGTTTGTGGACCTCCCTCCACCTCCACCGTGGACCTTAATGATACTTTTGAGAACTTGGTACTGTGAATTGCCTTTCTAGACTCAGATTTCCATTTTGGGGAGATATTTTAGCCATCTTTTCTTCTTCGTACTGAGTGTTCCATGCTTCAAATACTAATTTTTGGTGACCAATTAATTTTTATCCTGGCCATATAACGGAACTAAGATAAGCATCATTTTTTGTTGTTTATTCCCCAACGCAACAAATCAATTTTACATTTTGAGTGGGAGGAAAACTAACTGGAGCTGGGAGAAATATAGATAACTATGTGTCTTTGTTGGGCCACAAAAATAAAGAGATCTCACAGCTTTTTAATCATGGATTCTCAAGGTCTATATTTAATATCTGGGGTTTAGCATAATTAATTTCATAGTTGAATTTATCATCAAATTCATTAAGTTTCATCTGAATGCAAGTGATAAATTTTTATGGATAAATAATCATCCACCTCTGCCATTGTTGGGAGAACAGTTCTAAGTTGGGCTTTAAGGCCCTGGAAATTTTGTGTCCAGGGAAGGGAACGGAGCTGGGGAAGGGGCTGGAGCCGCAGGAGCAGCTGAGGGAGCTGGGGGGGCTCAGCCTGGAGAAAAGGAGGCTCAGGGGGCATTTTCTGGCTCTGCAACTCCCTGACAGGAGGGGGGAGCTGGGTGGGGGTCGGGCTCTGCTCCCAGGGAACAAGGGACAGGAGGAGAGGGAACGGCCTCAAGTTGTGCCAGGGGAGGGTCAGGTTGGATACTGGGAAAAATTTCTTCACTGAAGGGTGGTCAGGCACTGGAATGGGCTGCCCAGGGCAGTGGTGGAGTCCCCACCGCTGGAAATGTTCCAAAAACAAGTAGACATTTCAGTGTGGCCCAAGTGGCCCCTCATAATATGGTCTAGAGGCCTTGGTGGTATTTGGTTGAAGGTTGGACTTGGTGACCTTGGAGGTCTTTTCAGCCTTAATCATTCTGTGATCCTCCTGCATCCAGACATTGGTGGTGTTGGTTCCCAGCAACCATTCCCCTGCCACCTGACACATCCCTGGCTGCTCCAGGTGCTCTCACACCTGGCTGGACACCGGGATGTCCTCCACCAGACCAGGGGAAAACCCACTGATGTAGCTGTAGCCATCCCAGAATGAGGTATCTTGATGTGATCTGCTGTTACCTCTGAGCAGGGAATACATATGCATGTTGCATTATTTACCCTCAATCAGCAAAATATAGGCCAGCTTTGAAATGCAAATAAGCTGCTTCATCTACCAGGCAAAGTTTGCAGTAAGCTGAGCCTAGAGAGCGTCCAAAGGAGGCCACGAGGATGGGGAAGGGTCTGGAGGGGAAGCCTTAGGAGGAGTGGCTGAGGGCACTTGGAGAAGAGGAGACTGAGGGCAGACCTCACTGGGGTCTTTAACATCATCCCTGGGGGCAGTGGAGGGGCAGCTCTGATCTCTGCTCTGTGTGACAGGGACAGGACCCCAGGGAACGGCTGGAGATGAGTCAGAGGAGGTATGGGTTGGATCTCAGGAACAGGTTCTTCCCCCAGAGGGTGGTTGGGCACTGAACGGGGTTCCCAGAGCAGTGGGCACAGCCCCAAGGCTGCCAGAGCTCGAGGAACATTGAGGTGCCCTGGGCAGGGCCAGGAGCTGGACTGGATGATCCTTGTGGGTCCCTTCCAACTCAGGATATCCTGTGGTTCTACCAAAACACACCATTTTGTTGTTCAGCCAGTTTTGTGATCACTGGCAGGCCGAGCTCACTGAGGTACAGCCCTTTCCTCTGGGGCTTCCAGTGCAAAACAGTCTCTGCTTCTCACTTGTTCTCCAGGTTCTGAAGGTTCGGGTTCCCTCCAGGTCCCCTTTGCTGCTCCCTGTTTGTCACAGGATCGATCCCCACTTGCAGGGCAATCCCAGGCATGTGCTGCATCTGCTCCCTGGAGTCCCCCAGCACCCCGTGCTCCCAGGCACTAACAGCTTTCAGGTGCTGGGCCCATGTGTGCTGCACATGGGCTAAATTGGGGCTTTTCACACAGCCATCACATTTGCTTAGGAAGAAAGTTCCTTCCCAGGGCAGAAACACAACGTGGGCCTTTCTAGTGCCATCTGGTAAGAATAAAACAGGGCAGCAGAGGAATTCTGTTGTCTCCAAGAATCCAGGCAGAAGTTCCCGACTTATTGCACCTGAAAACGTGTCTCCTGCAATGGCCATCAAACCGAGTTCCAATACGTGCAGACAAGCCCAGAAGTGCTATTTTGATTCCACGGTAATCTGAGCAAAGAGTGAGGGAATCCCACAAAGAGGGGAGAATGTCTTGTTAGCAACATGAGCATTGGAAAAGAGGGAAAATACATCCAGTAGAGCAGATGGAGAGAGAGATCATGGAAATACCAGACTTGGATCTGTATGTACAGTTTTCCAGCCTCCTGACTCAGTGGTAGAAGAAAAAAATTGGCCTCTTCCACAGAACTTTTTACTCCCTAAATAAAATCATTACTCAGTATTATCACATCAAAAGTAGTGCTGCCATACACCCATCCCCAAATGATTATCACTCCAGTCCCGACTGTTTTGCTTTTAAATACTATTTGAATAATATGTATTATAAATATTATATATGTTTATATATATCAATAGTATATATCAATAGATATATACTTTATATACATACTTTATATATATATAAATACTATATATATATATAAATACTACTTTCTAAAATAAATTATAAACAAACTTCTCAAGAAAACCCCTTTTATAGCTCTCTTTCCTTACCACCCTTCATCCTGGGTGATATTGTTGGCTGAAATTCCCAGGGGATGTCCAAATTTAGTTGTATTTACATTTGTCTGTCCCAACCTTCAACCCATAAGAGTCTGGCTCTGATATTGGATCCTCCGCAGGTTTGTGCTACTGGGTGTGCCCAACACCTGCACAATTCCAAGAAGAAACACATCCTTTCCTCACGGATGACATGTAGGAAAAATGGGATGAGGAGAAGCAAACTGGGTAAGGTTGCACCACTTTTCTGCACAGCACTTCCACACTAGAAATGTAAAATGCTTGGCACTTAGAGAATGAATTAGAGAATGCAGATTTATTAATCCCAGTTGTTCAAATTCCAGCTCACATAACATCTCTTTTCCCAGGAGCGAAGATTTTTATGCTAAAACTCCTCTTCTGGAAGTGTCTGGAATATTTTTCTATTACTTCGTTGTTCATGCTGAGCTATTGATTTTTTTCTTGGCTCTAATCAGATGTTATTGCTTTCTCTTAATTTGGTTTTATAGCTGTTTAATGAAGGCTGTTCCTAAATGGTAGGGGAAAAAAATAAAATCCAGAGGATTTAAGGAGCTAGAAGAACTCTTTGGAATCTGATTTGTGGTGAATTTCAGGTAGGAAGGGGCAACTCCTGCTCTCTGTCCTCACCCAGGCTGCATAGCACTGCAGATGAGATCATTCAGTCAGTTAAAAGTCATCCTGAAGCAAAAACAACTTCCAGATGTTCCTCTAATTTTGCAGGACACTGAACTGTGAACAATCGTTTAACTTCCTCCCTTTTGCTTCCTGAGTTTGCCAAGAGAGAAACAGGTAAAAGAATGTGGAGGGAAAAAAAAAATCCCAACCCACTGCTGGGGGATAATTGTGTGAGGGAAAACTCTGGAGTAAACACATTTCTTGTGGGGAAAGAGAAAAGGGGAGAAGTGCAATAGGGAGGCCTGGGAGCTCCATCCCTGCCCTGAAGAGCGAGATCAACCCCAGGTCTGCCAAAGCTCAGTCTTGGTAAAGTCAGTGTTGGAAACCTCCCTGCAGAGAGAGATTTGTTTGACACTTATCCCTTCCCCTATAATTGAGAACATGAGCTTGAGATCTGTCAGGAAAAAGAGGGTTTCTTTTAAAATTAATTTTTACTTGCTGAAGAACAAGCTCCTGCCTCCCCGTCCTCCCCAACCCTGCCATTACCACAGTGGGAATCAAGGATATTTTCTCCTAAAATGCTGTTTCCAGGACTGTGAATTAAACCCTCCATAAAATTTTCATCAAAATCTTGCAGCTTCAACTTTAAAAAGCGTGTACTTATTAAAACTCCTCTGACTGGGTGTTTAATACAATATTGACATCCAGTAATTAGTTTATCCATGATATCCTTCAATTCTTTTCTGCCAATTAGTGCTGCAGTTTTCACTTTTGCCTGTCATGGAAATAACCAGAGAAGATACCATTAGATTTTGTTCTACTACTATTTTTTTAGATGGTTTTTCCATTTCTTTGTCATCCATTTAATGCTGGAAGCTGTTCTGAGACGGGGAGATTTGCCAATCACCCCAACATCCACCCTGCAATTCCTCTTTTTTTGGGAGAGACAGTTCAGCTCTAATCCACCCAGACAATCCTGTCCATAAATTAACACATGCTCAATGTGGGGGACTTGCTGTTGTTGCTGCTTTAATTCCTCACGTGACAGTTGAATGGAAAACCAAGTGGATTTCAAACAGCTCCAATTTGTATTTACCAGTTAAAAGCCAGTGAGATCATTTCATGTGGTTGCAACTCTGTTTGGAAAAGACCCAATACAGCCTCTTTCTCCATTTCCCCTGTAAATGGTGTCACTTTCCATTAATATCGTCTCTGGTTTTGTTGAAGCAGCTCCTGTGTTTTCTTGTTGGTTCTCTGGATTAGGCTGGCTGTTCTGAATTTGACAACAGTTATCAAATCTCCCCTGCAGCGGCCTGACTGTCAAGGATATGATGGTCAAATGTTTCACATATTGCAATCAAACCATTTGTGTTTGGTTTGAAGAATTCCAAAAGAAAGCTGTCAGCTAAGAAATGAAGTTGAAGTAGCCTGAAGCTTTTGGAGCATGTTGATCCAATTATGATGATCCACTCATATCCTTCAGCCTCCTTTTTTTTTTTTTTTCAAAATCAATTTTCATTTTAGCTCAGGGAACGGGTTTTTTTTTTTTTGGTAATGCAGAGAAACATCTGTAAGGGTATTTCAGATGTGTTGTTTCAGGAAATTTCTTTTTTTGTGTGTGTGCTAGAGAGCATTGAACTCCCCGTGGATTTTGCAAGTGGCTTTTGTCTCCAGCACACACACATTTCCATGCTACATTGTCTGTACATACATGTACACACAGAAAACCAATATATACCGACCTGAATATGAATTTGAAATTAGTTCTCGTGTGTTTGATCTGGTTGCTTGAACCTGAGGGGATAAAAACCACAGCAAAACTCCAAGGGGTTAAGTTGCCAGCACAGAAGGGTGGATAAACCCAAACCCAAGAGCATTGCAGACCAGGTTCCCAGCTGGTGTTTAACAGGGAAACTGTTTGTCACCAGCAGGGCTCCATCCTGAAGAGACACTGCCGCCTGTGACATGTTGACACGACAAGTCAGTGGTCAGACAGCTCCTTTCACTGCTTCAGCTGAAAAATAACAGTTGAAACCACTTAATATTTGTTATTCTACTGCCAGGGTGTTGTTGCTGGCGAGTCTCGACGTCTTTGTCCCCAGTGCAGACGGGGGTGATGCCTGCTGTGATGGGTGTGGTGATGAGCACCAAACCACGTCTACCCACATTGCCCCCCCTGCCATGGGGATACAACATTTGCAAGTAGGACATCAGAGCTGGTCCAAGAGTGCTGTTCCATCCTCATCCCAGATAATGTGCTGTCATCGTGCTGTTTTCATGTCACATGGTAAGAATTTAACCAATGTAATTAATTAAGGAGATACTCCGAGTCCTTGGCCACGGCAATAAGAATTAGGGCTGGGTATTCTCTTTGGGATGATGGACATTGGCTTTGGAATTATAGACTCTCCATGTCCAACAGAGACACAAGATCCCTGACGTTGGGAGCAAAGTGAGACCCAAATCAGGCCCTCAGCCCTTTGGTCAGCGTTCCTGCTAGATCCAGTCCTGCTGGTGGTTCCCTAAGCCCTGTCCAACCATCATCATCCACACCCTGTTCTCCTCTGGGGCAGGAGCTCTATGAACTCTTCACACTGGTAGTTTTTTCCCAATCCACACCCCCAGCAAGCTGCGAGTCTGGTGACCTTTCGGAGGTCCAGAAACGCTGTTCAGAAACCACCCGTATAAAATCTCCCCCCCTTTAACCCCCAGTAAGAGTTGTGTGAGTCCTCCAAATCTCCAGGAAGGGAAATCTGACCTTTTCCTCCCAATTCATCTTTGAGCTCCATTTAATGATGTTCCTGCTCTGAGAATACACTGCTCTGAGATAAGGAGGGGCAGCCCGGCTTTAACAGCAAGAAATACTTCCAACTTTAGCATTTGTGTTCTGAGAGTGAAAAACCACCTTGATTTTAGTAAAGGCCTGCCAGGACAAAAGGTTTTTTTCATGGGAACAGGTGCCCAACCACCATGAACGTGCTGTGATCAGCAAAATCCTTTTAAAAAATACCCCACTTTAGGGGAAAATAGATATTGCAGTTCTTACCTGGCACCTGACTGCTTGAATCACCTCAGTGCGGTGGCAGAATGTCTGTTTATACTCCTTGTCATCGATGCCATGGGACATCCTGCCCGTTCACTCAGCACAGGCAGCCTGGGAGCCTTTCCACTGACTCTTTTGGTTCCTGGTTTACTGAAGGCCACAGAAAACCATTCAGTATTGTCAACTTTAGTAGGGGTTTTAAGATCTCAAATAAGATGTTTACAGGGAAGTTAATCTTCTTGATTTTTATGCCAACATACCTAAAGCTGAGGGACAAATTTAACCACTCTTTCAACAGTATATTTTTTTTAGGTGAAGATACTAATATCAGTTGGATTGCTTGTATTTCCCGTGGTGTAATGTAAGTCAAGGCAGAGTTGATGGTGTTTAAATATCTTTGCACCTTGCAATACTGGATTTTAAGAATTATTTTTGACAAATGCTGGCTTTCAATAGAAATGAGGTTTATTTTCTTTTGGTTCTGAAGTCCTGGCATTTCTCAAGGAAATGAAGGGTTTATTTGATAAATCCCAAATACCCAGGAACAGGCTCCAAATGCTGATTTAACAGAACGATTTGCACCGGCTGAAACTTTCAGCCCTTTCTCTCTCAAAATTTGCAGTAAAGCAACACCAAATTCCCTTATGATTTTAGTAGGAACTGGATCAGCCCCATAAAAGCTGTCTGGAAAGGTACAGACCAATAGATACTGAACCAACAGACACTGAACACCTTGCCAAGTATTTTAATGAACTGATGATGGACAACTGTGCTAAGATCAGACATCACCTTTCAAACCTTCTGGCCTAAATGTACTTTACCTTGGACTTAGAACACATCCATCAGACTTTGAAGTTTAAAAATGAACCAGATAGGGGGGGTTTTGAGTCCTTTCACGCTCTACAGTAGCGCTGTTGTTCAAAAGAATTATTCAAAAATCATTTAAGGTTTTATTTAACTGTAAATATTTATTTTTCATCAAAGCAAGGGATTCCCAGAGGTGGGCTGAACATCCAGCTGGCAGCTTATCAATGATATATTAATTTTTTGTGCACCCTCTTCCAAGCTGTGCAGTCAGCAGGAGTCAGGAGCTGGTGAAGACAGGGTCTCCTGCAAAGGGGGAGTTCCTCACGGATAAACACGATGGGGCATATTCTGCTCTAGAAAAGATTTATCCTGCTTTTTTTTCCCCCCAAACCAAACCTCTGATTTCTTTATAAAGCAAAGCAAAACATTTGTTTCCAGTAAACAAAGCATTCTGTAGGCTTCTGAATATTTCATTAGAAAATCTTTCCCCAATTTAGGCAAATTTTCTTTTTACCGTAGGATAGGAATTGAAGCTTGAGTTTGAGGCTCCTCCAGGAGACACTGAACCTCTGTGTTTGCCAACACGATAACAACCCTGCACAGATGTTCCAGACAAACATGGACCTGCATAAACACAGAAAAAAACCCTGACAATCTCTCTAGGTACCGAATTGTACAAGGAGAGCACACAAAATTAATCCAGCTTGTCATATTGAAACAAGGAAAATGCCAAGCAGAGTCTCCAACTGCTGATGAGAAGTGTCCCAGAAACTCAGCATTTGGATGAAAAGCTGTGTCAGCAGTTAATGACTCACTTACAAAAGGGGGTGATTCATTATTTTTCAGTAGGACCACCCCTGGGTGCTTTAGCAGTGGCCTGGGATGGGTCTGTGCTAGTGCTGCAGGAAAGCAAATTTCAATCTGGGGTGAAAAACAGGGATGTAATTACTAATAGCGAGGAAAATACTAATTGCCTGCATGTCATAAATCTGACCCGTGACATTCATTCTTTAGCTGTGCCAAGGAAGGAAAACTTTGCAGATGGATTTGAAGAATAATCCAGTTGCTCTTCCCACACGTGTGGAGTTGTTTGGGTGAGTGTAAAAAACGGGGTTTTTTTGAAAGTATTGGCTTCCCAACATTGAATTGGGTGAGGTGGAGAAATTCAGATTTTGAACAGTTCCTCAGGAACCTGTTCTGGCTGGACCTGCTGCAGCAGCAGACTGGCCTGGGGGGCTTCTGGAGGTCCTGTGAAGACACAAAGTGCTACTGGTTTGCTGATGGCTGAACAGAAAAAGCCCTGTTTTAGTCGTATCATAGACGGGAAAAAAAACATCTGAGACTTCAGCAGAGCCTGAAGGCACAAAAACAGGGAGATTTACCAGTGAATATAAAGTCAGTATTACATAAATGCAAGCTAAAGGCTGAAAAGGCAGATAACGTGGTGGTGTTTCCCACAGTTTTTAAGTACTCACGTAATCAGGCTTGGGAAGAAAGATGAATGATTCTGTTTAAATCATATTGAGCCAGAACAGGTGGCTCAAGAGCTGCACCAGGACTAGAAAGACCAGGAGAGAAGCAAGATGAGCAGAAGGATGGTGTGAGGTTCAGGCAAACCTGCCTGAGCCACAGTGGCTGAAACTCAGCCTGAGGGACCTGCTTTGCTCCAGGGCACAGAGTGTGCCGGCAAACATTTTGGGACCCTTCATTGGTGTTATCTCCTCAAAGGGAGGAGGGAGATCCTTGACCCTTCCTGCTTTCTGCTTTAAGCATAAACCCCTTATCAAATCCACGCCCTAACAACTTCCAGAGCTGTGTTCAGCTGCTGAAATTTCCCACCCAAGCATTTGGAATAACGTTATTTATTTACTTCTCCCTCTGCTCAGGGGCAAATCCATAAAGTTGATGCATTTTCCAACGGAAGCTTTTGACTCCAAGCTGAGCGGAGCCATTAGTCACGTCACACATGCCAAGTCTGGTGGAATTTGGCAGAGATGCTTAAACTTTAACAAGGATGAATTAAATGAGCCTTTACCTGAGCTGCACTGCCAGGGACAGAACGATGGTTACAGTGTGGATGTTTAATTTATCAAGAGCTGTTGAGTGCTAAGCTTCCTATTAAAATCCCACTCTCAGCCAGGATCAATCCCTACAAATCTGCCAGGAAAGATACAACTTGGATCAAACAATAACATTTTTGCTCAGGCTGCACAGACAGGGTTTGGCTCTGATGTGTTTTCCTGGGTGAATTACAAAAGTGGGATTTGGAGATTCTTCCACCTCGGGAATTAAATGCTCAGAACCATTGGCTGTCAACTTGAAAAATGTTAGATCTGCATCTCTCCACAATTGTCTTAAGTTTCTTGGCACTGAGCCCAGCTATTAGCAGGGGGTAAATAAGACAAAAATTGACAACAATGTGCATTATAGGGTGAAGCGTGGAAGGATGATGTGAACAGTTAATGGATTTCTTAGAACTGTGGTATTTGATTTGAGCTTACCACGGGTTTGAAGCGGGTTCACCTCAGTTGCTCTCTGGAAATTAAAAAAAGAAAAAAACAAACAAAAAAAAAACCACAGGACAAAAAAACTATCTTTTATTCTATTTGAAATACTGCAAAAAATATGGGGTAGTGTTTATTAACATGGTGTGATTTTGGGGGTTGACCTGTGCAGACACAGCAGAGGGACTCAATGATCCTTGTGTGTCCTTTACAATTCAGGATAGTCTTTGATTCTATGACTGCTAAAAACATGTTTTAAATGTGCAGTTTGAGTCAGCCAGATTCAATTTGGCTGTTGGGGTGGACCAACAGAGTAAAATGAAAATAGCTTGGTGAAATAGGGACTAAGGATCCGTTATTTCCAAATTTATTTCTGTTGTTTCCAAACTCCTCCTTCTGTATAACACACAGTGGGGACAAGGTTGTCAGGTCAGACTGGGAGTGATTCTGCCTTTTCAGATAAATGCTTTTTTGCTTTATTTTTTTTTCTGCTGATTTACACGTTTGGACAGTAAGAATCTTACTCCTATGTGTGCTGAGCTGTGCTTTCTATCCCACGTCATCTTTACTAAGGTTGACAAGCCACAAGAAATGAATGATTAATTTTACCACAGAGCCAACCAGTGAACAGTTAAAACATCCAAACTTGTAAAACATCCCATTTCAACAAGTTTGTGTTGTATGTGTTGAGCACAAGTAGAAATACCTTGACATAAACCACAAGCAGCACAAGAAACCTAAAAAAAACCACAGGAAAAAGCCTAAATACACATTAAAGCTCAGTTCAACAAGGTACCTCAGCCTGAGGTTATTGAATGTGCATGTAGCCCTATTAAATCCATGGGTTTATCTACATCCACCCCCAGTTTTGTGTGTATAAACCCCTTGCCAAGCTGAGGGCTGGGGAGCAAAGCCTTTAGTCCCTTCTCTTTATTTCACTGCTGAAGCAAATGAGTGGTTTTTCCCACCTCTTTCTGGACTCCCTTTCTTAGGAAAATTTGTTCAGTAGTATTTTTCTTTAGGTTCTGGATGTGTTTCTGGAAGGGGCAGCGAGTTCCCCACCCTTCTGTGTGGCAGTGCTGCCTGAGCCTCTCTCCAAGCAGCTGATGGAGGATTTGGGGAGCGCTTGGCTGCATTTCACCACCTTCAGGTCCTTCCCAGTGACAGCACCAAGTTTTCCTTGGGTTTCTACCCAGAAGGCAGATAAATCTGCAGCCAATGATGTTGAATTTGGGCACACAGGCTCTAAAAACACTGTGCCCATAATGCCTTTAAAACCTGACTTTATTCAGTTGGGAAATACCACCCCCTCCCCTGTCCTGCCTTTAGTGACTCTTGTTATGTCCCACTATTCACATTTTGTATCTGGAGGCCACTGTTGGTTTGTGGTTGGGTTTTTATTATTATTATTTCTACAAACAACTCCTGTTTTTCTATTTTCTAAATAAGGAAAAGAGGAACTTTTAAATATTGTATTCCCATGATTGCAGGTGTGTATTATGGCACTCGAAAGGAAACGACTTCCACATATATATACGGTTGATGGAGACCCTTCAGGGGTCATGATGTGCAATGAGAAACTCCCAAGCAGCTTGTCAAGGCACAACTTTAGTCAGGAACTTAAGCCCAAGCCTGAAAATAAGCATCTGGTTTGTTCCTTTTGGTGACACCATACAGTCAACAAAAGTTGGGCTGAACCGGAGTGATTTTGTGCGTGTTTTTACCAAATTATCACCCACTTGGGACTGACCCTCCAGCAATATAAACTAAGAGCTTATATTCAGTAGCTGCACTAGTAAAAAATGAGGGGAAATACTAAATGAAAGCTCTTTGGAGCACACGAGGAAGTCCCAGGAAAGCAGGGACAGACAGGTCTGGTGCAGATTCTCCAGGGCTGCTGTAAATGAGGGGTTTCCAAGTCCCCATTGATCATTCCTCTTTGCACCATGTGTATAAAACAGCAATTGGAGGCTTCAGGAGTGTCATGTCTGCATGATGAGTCCATCAATTTTCCTTGGCTGCAGGTTTCCCTTCAGTGGCTGGGAAGTAAATGATGAGAAGCTGAAGGAGAAAGCCGTAAATTACTGGGCTCTGCCAGCTCCAATATCCGCAGCCTGATGGAGCCTGGGTTTGACAACAATCTGCTTGTCAGTCTCTCTTGCAAAATATTAACATGCTCAATTATCAGAGGTGTTAGTCAATTGTTAAATCTGAGGATGGAGCAGTCCAAAGGCCAGGGGTGGGCAGGCTCAGCTTCCCTTCCTGCTGCAAAGCCTCTGCTAAGGCTCCAGAGCTGCTCCTTCTTGGCCTGTGGTAAGTCCCTTCAGGGTCAACAGTATTTTTTAGGAAATTCTGGTTCTTTCTATGAGAAAAATTGAAAGCAGGGCACAAGTGTTGCTTCTGGACTCCCCTGGGTGCAGCTTGAACTTCTGGTCATGGGAGCGGGGTGTGCCCAGTGCTCCCCAAATCAGACTCTTTGAACAGGCACAAAACAAATCCTGTGCTTTAACAAAGCCCCCAGGTGTGGGAGGAAAGGCCAGATCACCTTCACTGAAGAGCATTTTCTAACTAGTAACTCAGGTGTCTCCTAAAAGACAGCCCAAAAAGCTCATGTTCCTCTGAAAGACCCTTTGGGGAAACCATCCCATTTGAGCTTGATTTTCTCTGTCTTCCCGTGCTTTTCCCCCTCCGATCTGTGAGCTGGTGCTGGCATTTGGACCTGTTGCATCCGTCAGACAGGGAACAGTCTCTAAGGTTGGAGAGAAATTCACACTGTGGTAAAGGTGGGTTGTTCATCCTCCCTCCTCACCCCAAAAATACGAATTTTAAGATCCTTTTCCTGGCAATAATGGAGGGAATCCATTTAATTTAAGCTATAAGGCCTCTCAAAAATTCCAATGAATTCCCATGACTATAGTAAGTCCTCCTATAGTAACATCCCTGGTTAAATAAGCACTGACCACTGGTTTAGAAAGCTCTGAGGCACCTCCCACCCGCTCATGTTGGCAAGTTTTTCATAGAGGAGGCATTGATCAATTATTACATCTAATTGTTTGTGTGGAATTTAAAAAGAAAGTTGTATTTTTAAGCTCACTACTTTGCCTCAGGCAATTATGATGAGCATTAGTCTGTCTCCTCATGCTGTAAATTACGATGGGCTACTGCAGATAAGGGTGTTGTGCTGAACATTAGAAACAGTCACCTGGAAACAAATAAAAGGGTGAGTAACAAGCACATGCAAATTTATCCCCCCTTTCTAACGTGCCAGTAAATGCTGACTTTCAGAGAGGGAATGTGGTGCAGCAGGAGGACGTTGGGCTTTGCAATTACAGTTCCCAATCCATTCTCCAAAGATTAAAGTTTTACACAGTGGTTGTTCTGGGGAAATTCGCTGAATCCTAATATTTAAGATGAAAGCATAATGAAGGATGATTTTTTTTTTAATTTTTTTTTTAAGAATTGTCTGATAGGCTTGATTTGCTGCTTCTCACTGAAGCAAAACTTCCCTCTGACTTCAATTATCAGTAAATTGTGTTGACCTCAATAAGGGTTTTTGCAGAACTGGACCCGTAGCATGAATAGGCTGTTCTGTGCAGGAGAGTGACTGCATGGAAATGGCATCTTCTTACTCATCAGTTCTGCTTCCCGAGGGCACACGAGCTGCTGCCTCTGCCTTTAATGACAAAAATGAGCTTTCGCTGCTCTTTCCTCCTGTGAGACCTTCAGAGCTGCTGGGACTGGGCTGACACTTCGTGCAACAATGTGAGAAGTCTGGGCGAGAAGCACCCTGAAGAGTAGTGGTGTCCCCCTGGTCCTCCACATCCAGAGGGCTGTGAGCCCCAAGGTTGTCCCCAAACCCTTCTCCCCCCCCATCACAATAAATCAACCATCCTTTTCCCAGTGGGCTACTCCAGACTGAGAGCTTTAAACTCTCTCTGTTTGACATCCTCCTGATTTATTGCATTTGTAAAGGTGACCTTAAATATTTTAATGGTAATAATTCTTTCAAGGGCTTGAATCAGTAAATGTGCTGTGTTCATATTTTGGCATTATATACTGGAGGCAATTTAATCCATATAAGCAGTTTCAGTGATATTAACACTGTAGGCAAACTGATACTAAAGTTTAAATGTCAGAGAGAGTTTTCATATTACATCTAGTGCAAACAAAGCATTTTTTCTCCAACTACTGAGGCATAAAATACCAGGAGATAGTAAAGACAGAGAGTGCCAATGAATCTGAAATAAACAGGAGGTGAAATTTATAGTATTTTCAAATATGTGCCCTATCCAAGGACTGCTGCAGCTGCACAGATCTATAAAATTAGAGATAAGAGGAAAACCTTGTAGCGCTCCACAATAAATGCACCTCCACCAGGGTATCTATCTGGATTTCTGTAACTCCTTGGAGATTTACTATTTCCCCTTGGATTTATTACCCACTGTGCATACCATGGATGGTATCTTACCTTCCCTCCATTGCCCAGTTCATTATTTAATGACAGGTCCCAGTTACAATCCCTGTGCAGGGCGGTGCCATCACGTGGGCACCCCTTGTAGGAGCAGAGAAGCGCTGGGATGATCCCACCAATATTTATCCAGCGATGCTCTGGGAGCTGTGGATTCAGGCAGGTTTCCATCCTCTGGCCCCAAAGCTCTGGGTGCCTTCTCACACTCCGTGGCCAGCCAAGACTTTGCCTTATCGGGGGAAAAAAGAACCAGGTTTGGGTAAAAGGATGAGTCTTTTATGGTTTCCAGCTTGCAGTGTCGGATAAATGATGGGATGATGATGGACTGGGTGGGATAAATGATGCCTGAGGCTCTCCAGAGCCGCTGGTCCAGGGAAGGTGCACCTGAGCCCACCAGGAGCTCCGTGGCACCAGCTCATAAAACCTGTGACATATGGTCAGAAGGTTTATTGCCCATGTGCTGCTGCTACAACCCCCTAAAGCAGAAGGGGTAACGTGTGTGGAAACATGGGTTGTTTGTTTGGGTGTTTTCCTGTTAAATAGCTTGACCTGCTCTGAAATGTCCTGCTGGCATCACTGGGCAGGAAAAGGGGCAGTCGTAGGGAGCAACTCACTGAAAATAAGTAAATCAAGCCATGAATGATGTGCACGAAGCCACAGGAGGAGGAGGCACAAGCGCTGTCACAGGGGAGGGGAGTGACCACTGAGAAACAACATTTATGAGCTAACAATGCTCCTTTTTCTAAGGACTTTTTCCCTCGATTTAAACCCTCTGAAGCTGTGGTGAGCATGGCTCCTGGGTATGTCCATCACTATCACTCAGGTACACAGGACTGGCATAGTGGACTTGGCAGTGACCCTTTATCCCAAGGAATTCTGGAGGTGCCTCAGGCAATTTTAGGCAAATCCTGCTCCTGTTGGGATGGCAAGAAAGGTCCTCAGCCTTTATCTTTCCCTGGCTCCCAGGGCTCCTAAACTAAGCCCTGCTAGGCCTTGATGAGATGTCCCAGACCAAAACCAAGAAGAGCTCAAGACCCTCAAGACCCCGTGGGAGGAAGGAACAGCCTCTGTCAGGAGCAGTTTCTTTAATTATTCAGAAAACTCCCCCACAAATAACATCTTCCCAGCAGCGTCTTTGCATCGAGGTGAGCTATTTTCATTCCAGGCTGAAGGAATCAGCTGGAATGTCGCTTCTTCCTTTGGGAGCCCCCGAGGGCGGGTGCGACCGTCACCTTTTTGGCCACGACCTGAGCACAACCTGCAAACTCCCCAAACCTCTAAAACGGAAGAGAAAACGAACCTGCTCAAATGCTTGCTGCGAATTTCAGTCTTCTGCCGAAACGGAGCCAAGATCATTCATTCATTCATATTCAGATCTCTAATCAATATTTCCAGAAAATCAAAGTGTGAAGCTCAACCTATATAATGGGGTTTCTGTCTTCATCCTGATTGCACTTAATTTCATCAGGGTCACACCGAAGGGCTCAGCCTTGTTTAATTCCAAACTCCAGTGACAGTCAGAGGAAGGTTTTTAGCTGTGGCTCTGCAGGATTTTTATTTTAGCCAAAAGCAATTAAAAGGCTTTCTTTGGCCTCCTTAAACTGGCAAACTGAATAAGGTGTTCTCATGGCTTGTTTCTCCACAGAAGATCCTATCACCGTATTTAAAACCATTTACAGAATGACTAGTGAGAACTGCTGCTACCTCAATAGATGCTACACCAATAAATAAAAGGAAAGGCACATAAAAAGATGAATTCTGATAGAATTAAGATGATATAAATTAATTGGAGACCCTATTGCTGTTTCTGTTTTGAACAGGGTACTATGGCAGTACATTCTGGCAACAGGCGGGAAAGGTAAATTAATCTTTATGCATCATCATCAAGCAGTGTAAACATGGCCAAACTTAATTAGGGCATAATAGATTGGTAGGTGTGTGCCCCTCAGAGGTGAGATTGCTCTCTGGCAGGTGATCACAGCCCGGACGACTATCAGGCAAAGTCTTCTTTAAAAGACTGGTACAGCTTTGCAAACCTCTGACTACAAATCCTATGGAAAAACCATGCCAGAGGCACCTTTCCCAGGACCAAACACAAATTTGCAGTGAAGTGGTAGTGAAACGTGGCCTGAGATTGCACTACTTTGGCAGTAAAAACCCTTGTTTTACCTCAAAAACACAATAGGGGTCATTCAATCCTCCACTTGGGAGCAGGATGGAGGTGCTGGGCACCCCCAGTTCATCTTCCCACGCCCATGGGAACCCTTGTGTGGGCTGGGAGGGAAACCCATGGAGAGGGGAACTGAGCTGAAGTACTTGTATAAAAAGAGCAAAACTCTTACTTGACATATTGTCCTTTAGAAATTACAGCACATGAAGGAGAGAAATGCAATACAACATCTCTTTTCCACTTCTATTTCTGACACTAGTTTTTGTCATTAGCAGCTCCATTCCTGTGGCTTTATTGAAACCTTACCTCTCTTTTCATGGCAGCACTCGAACTTATATAAGTATATATTTATCCTTACTGGACATTGCCTTGCTTCTTTAATGGCCAAAGTTCACTAAAGGAACACAAGGCAATAATTCCTATTTTAAAAGCACCTGCAAAATGTAGTTCAGAAATCTCAGGTTAAGGGGGTGGTGGTTTGTGAGAAATTTTGGGGTGAACTGATTCTGAGAAGAGAATGTGTTATATTGAATAGTTTCAGTCAGTCTAGGTTTGATGTCTGGGCAGAAGAAAATTCAGGCCAGAAAGTAAGTTGTAGTTTTGGGGTAGTTTTAGTTTAGTCTGCTTTAAAACTCATATTGTAGTGTATGTTTGGTGTGTCAACACCATGACAGTGACAGGGGTATGAAATGGGCAGGTGCGGAGTGGCAGATCTTTTTCCCACTGTCAAGCACCAAAAGGTCTCTTAATAACTGGCAATCAAACAGCAGCATGATCTGGAATCCTCTCCTACTTCAAGGCACTTTTTGGAGCTCAACATCCTTGTCTTTATTTCCTGATAATTGTGCTCAGAGTTTGCTGCTGCTCAATTGCCTCGGGAATTAGGATATGCTTTGAGAGCAGGGGGAGGATTCCCCTGCCAGCACAACTCTGCAGAGGAGAAAACATCTCTCATTATGGAAATTATCATAGATGTTGTATGAAAAGGGGGGAAAAGTCATTCTAGAGCTGTGGCAAAAGTCCATTGCAGAGCACCAAGGAGGCCACTTGGACCCATCTTGATAATCAGAATAAAACAGAATAAAGTTCCCAACTTTATTTGGTCACTAGCATCCTTGCAGAGGAGTTCTGTGTGGTTTAATTTCTATTTTAATTCTTCAATTCACATTTTAATTTCCTCTTTGCTCATTTATTACATGTTTTGCTCATTGTTTCCACCACCAAAACTAAAGCAATATAATCCACCTATACCTCAAAGTCAGATTCCATCCCTGCATCTTGCTTTTGCATTTCCACTCTTTGATAATGGCTTTTACTACCAGCCCAGTTTAAATTCTTAATTTTGTCTAATTCCTCTAAATGCACGATGATTCTTCAACTGGAAAGGAAAGAGAGGAGCTCGGAATGATCCATATGTTGAAGTACTGTATTTTCATCGTTCAAATGACAAACTTCCCATCAAATATCCACAAATGTACATTCATGACTCCCATCCAATGATCTATTGGCCAGAGGCACATACATTGTTTTAATTTATTTTGGAGGAAAGGTGCTTTCCTGCCGAGTTTGGATAAGCTTTCTCTGTACCAAACAGATGTTCAATAAAAGAGACTTTAGTGAATATGACATATAAACACAGGGAAAGAGAAGGAAGGAAGGAAAACTACAGGATGCGTGGGTTCCTTGGTTCATCAAACAACAGGCCACAGTTTTAATCAGGGTCCTTTTATGGCTGGAGCAGCAATGAAACAGAAGGACTGGGGATGTCATGGAAGAAGGTAACGTCGGCGCGTTGCTTGTGGTGGAATTCACTTTGGTGAACCCGCTGAGACATCATGAAGTCTCCCAGTCCTCTGATGGATGTCAACAGCTCCTCCCATCATGGAAAAAAAACACCTGAAAAATTTTAATTGCGTGGCCTGGGAGAATGACAGGGGTTGGTTTGGAGGTGGTACATGAGGGTTTCTTCCCCGCCAGGTTAAACACCCAGTTTGGCTCTAGGAAGAAAAAAGTGTTCCTTAAAACACCCAAGTCTTGCATCTATTCAGGCTCTTCCTTTTTGGAGAGAGGTGCTATTTAAGGAGGCATTGAGGAGCACAAAGCCAGCCTGATTCATCGGGAGATCAAAGAGGGAACGCTGCCTTTGAGATAAAGGTGGCTCTGCTTTGAAAGGCTTCTCCTTTGTTCAGGAGCTGCCACTGGGATGTCCACCCACCTTGAGGGGGAACCTCCTCCTGAGGTACACACAGGGTGACAAAAGCACCTCCTCTGCCTGCTCCAGGTGAGCTGAGCCGCGGGGGTGAAGTGGAAATTTTGGATGTTTCCATCAAAGGGAGACTTCGTGCCTGACCTTCTCCTGACCTTCCCAGCTTCACGGTAGATTCGAGTGGGGCAGCAAACCGGGGTCCATCATGTGCTCCCACCTCTTGGCAGATAATCAGACTCAAAGCTGCACCTTTTCAATTTTAAGACCCCAGTGAAAACCTTCTCATTTGCTAGATGTGAATCCCAATGGTGATTTTCTCAGGAAGGCGAATCAACATTTTCCACGCACTGTGCTTGTCCAGGGACAGCTCACTACCAGTTTTCCTCACTCCACCTTCCAGTACTGATGTGTCAAAGTGGGGAAAACTGGGAGTATTTCAATACTTCTGTGATCATTGTGGTGAAACCTGATGATATAGAAGGCAGTGGGGAAGCAATTATTGTCCCTGTCATAACAAATTATTTTATATCTCAGTCCTCAGTGTGAGCCACCAACCACTCAGAACCAAGTGTGAATAAACAGGAGTTTCCAGTATGGCCTTCTGTAGCTTTACTGAATCATTACTTTGTGTATCTACAAGCAGGAGCACCAACACTCCAATGCCAGCTGATGAATTCAAATGTGATGCCGAAGTTTTAAAAACACTGAAGCCTGGGTAGTGTTTTTAACAAGATGGATTGGCAGTTTTAATAATTCCCAGATCCCAAACACATATGAAAAGAGCCCTTGATGAGAAAGGTCTGATTACAAATAACCTGCAGAGAGATGAAAGTTCGGTTTTAATATCTGGTTTTTTAAGTCTGCTTTAGACTTTCAAGAGGCTTCAAAAGAAGGCAAAGACTAGAAAACAGTTTGATTTAATACTGTTAGATGTGTGAAATAAAATGCTGGACAATAAGAGATGTAAAACAAGCAACAAGTGGAAATTACTTAAATCAAATTAAAGAGCTAATTGAAAATAATGGAATTAAAACCTTTTTTGGTTGTTTTTATTCATCTGGTTTTCAGCACTGTTTGCAACAGCATTTTTTTTTTTTTTTTAATCTTCTTTACTTTGAAGAACAAACTTACTCTGCCATGAAAGACAATGATTTTAATGAGGATCTGAAATGTCGTTCCATGGGCTGGAGATGGTAAATGCCAGGCAGGAAGAGAAGCACCATCAACACAAACCAGCAGGGCAACCCCAGAGCTCTGTGGCCTTTGTCTGTGGAGCTTTCTGATACAACACCACGATACTGAGGTGCTTCAGCTCCCTTTATACTGATCCTCACCAACACATCTGTGCTTTCATTCTCTCTCTATATGAAGGAGTTCTCTTTTTCTCTGCTGTAGCACATTCACAGCTCCAGCTGAGCCAGTCTCTGACTCCAGTGAGTAACCACGAGGTATCCACTGGAATCTCTTCGTTCTGAGGACAGTTTTTGTCTCAATCACCCAACATGGAGCCAGCTTTTTGTTTTGTTTCATTTTTTAAATGGACTTCAGGGTATGTTTAAGCAACTGAAGAGAAATGGGCTTGGTACTGGATTATTTAGGTGGGGTTTTTCTCCTGATGTCAAAGGAGTGACTCCTCTGCAGTGGGCTTGGTGTGACTGCAGACCTGCCTGTGCTCCAGGGACCTGCTGCTGGGTGTTCCTGGTGTGTGGGAGACCACGTGTCCCTGCAGAACCATGAGTGTCCCTGTGGCTCTTCACTGTCCCACTTCTCTCTCCCTGTCCAGTGCCATTGCAGTGCCAGGTTTTCTCCTTGCTCTCCTCCGCCCATTCCCAAGCCTTGTCCTCATCCTCCAGCTGGTTTTGAGAGATCCAGGGCAGGGATGGCTCAGCATTTGCCCACAGGGTTTGTGAATGTCAGAAGCCTTCAGTTCTTAGAAAAATGCTGTTGAGTAGAATTGATGATTTTAAGGGTCTTTTCCGAAAGAAATGATGATTGTCAGACCGCAAAGTGCTCCTGCAGGGGGATGTTACCTCCAGACCTTGGATGAGGCTTGGCTTTGCAGGGCAAAATTCAACTTGAGCCCACCAACCCGTTGAAAGCATTTTGTACAGGAAATTCCACCATAAATCCCTGTCATCAGAAAGTTCCCTCCTCTTTTTTTGACTGGAAAGCTCACAGAAATAACTTCCCTCTGGACTTCAAAGAAGGACAGCACGGCAGGTTCAGCTGCTTTACAGGTTTATTTTTGCTTTATTCCATCCTGCACATGAGCAAACCAGGCTTGGAGCAACCTGGTCTAGTGGAAGGTGTCCCTGCTCACAGCAGGAGGTGGAATGAGATGATATTTAAGGCCCCTTCCAACCCAAAGCACTCCAGGATTCTGTGATTAACTGTGCTGCCTTTCTCATGGGCAGCTTGATTTGAAGTCTTCCAGAGGAATAAGGGAAAAACCAACAGAGACAACATGAGGACAACTCCTCTGCTCGTGGGAATGGTGCTTTTAAATGGAATGATTCCCCCAGTGTGCTGCTACGCTGCCTCCTCATTAGAGGGAGAGGAGAAGTGGGTGTGCTCAGTGCTGAGCTCTCCTGGTATGCAGGGACTGCGTAAAGAAATCCCTCCTGGTGCTAAAAACCAAACTGACACTGCCCCTCGAGTCTGGTGAAATATCCAATCGGTCCCACCAGGCTTTTGAGGGAAAAGGAATAAATAAAAATAACACACCACACACACACACACACACACACACACACACACA
>VXAY01000869.1:73415-130690 GCA_013399855.1 Oxyruncus cristatus
TTGAAAGTCAATGGGCTTCGCTATTGTCTGTAAGGACCTTGTCTTCTATCTGGAGCTTTGTTTTCCCAAATCAGGGAGGTCAAACCCCTGTGAAAGGCTTTGGGGTGGATGGAGGGGAAGGATTTGTCCCACCAGATCCATCAGGCTGCAATTGCTGCCTGAGCAGGGTCTGTCCCTGCAGGAACCAGCCTGGGGGGTCACTTGTTTCCTTTATTATTTTATTTTATTTTATTTTATTTTATTTTATTTTATTTTATTTTCAATTTTTTAAAGGTAGATTTTTCTCATGAGTGCTTTTATGGCATAAAGAATCAACAAAAAAACTTTCAAGAACTGCTTTACTTGGTCAGAGTTTGAGCTCATCAGGAGGTGCAGCTCAGGGGCTGTGCATGGAACATCCCAGCAGCTGATTTATGGGATCTTCAGCCCAAAAATGGCTCCTGTGCTCATGTCCCTTTTGTCCCCATTCCTGTTAATTCCCAGGACTCCTTTCCTCCTCTGTGCAACCCCTGGTAGTGCTGGAGGGACAAAACCAGCAGCTCCAGCTGCTGACACTGGATTGTAGCTCCACTGACACTGGAAAAGCCAAATGAATCAAATATGCCTGGGTTGTTTAAACAGAAGTTGGTATATTATTAATTGCAAGAGGAGACCCCAACTAAACCCCAGGGGAGACTCCAGGACAAGCTGAGATAGAGGACCAGAGCCCAAGCCCAGCTGGAAATGCGTTTTGGGAATATGCAGGTTAAATTAGGTGCCTGGCCCAGCAAAGTCCTGCTGGCATTTATACAGATATTAAAAAATTGCCCAATTGTTCATTATGTCCTTAAACTTTCTGGGTTTGCTTTGGGTTTACTGTTTTTTAGTTTGGGGGTTTTTTCCCCTAAATGAAGTTGAAATTAGATCAAAAGTTACCAGGCCTGTGAAGATGGTCCTAAGTGGTCTGTGCACAGCAGAGCTGAGGACTTTGCAACTGTCATGCACTGACATTGTTAGAGCTGGCAAAAGGACTTTGGAAAGGCACTTAAGGACAGAAACCCTGAGGATGCTCAATAAATAACCACAGGAATGTTGCTGTGAATGTGACTTTGCCATCGTTACGCATTTCTGCTCCTCCTTGTAGTGATATTTTGGCCACCGTGGCACTGTCAGGGACACTCCTGAGCAAAGAAGGTGCTGCCAGCCCCCAGCCCTGTGTCCTGCCCTGAAAACAAGCCCTGAAATAAGTTTCTAAGCCTCAAACTACCAGAAAAAGCCTGGAAAAAAGCATAGAGGAGCATCTGTCTGAGTTTGCTGCCAGTCCAGAGCCTGGTCCCCCCCTCCGTGAGCCAGTGAACAGGGAAAAACATCATCACATCTCCTGTGAGCAGCTGTACTTCCCCAGCAGAGCTTAAATTTTGGCCATTAAATCACTGCAGTGAGATACTCACCACCCATCTCCAGCCAGAGAATTATTTACTAAAGCTATTCAGCAAATAATTGGGAATAATGAATCCATCAAAGGAAATTGTGTGGTGAAAAAAAAAAAGAGGTGAAATTCACTGGAGGAATTATTCACTTCAACTGATTCACTCAGCCCTGTGAGCAAAGAGTTGAAACAATGGAAGGAGAGAAGGAAAGAGAAAATAGTGACGATGCTCTGAAGAGCTTCATGTCAAAAGAGGAGTTTGAAGTACACTAAAAGCTTTTATTAACTAATATGCAAGAATCTCCACTCTTTTTAAACCCAAAGTGCCTGTGCCCAAGCCCTGTCTCCTAGAAAACACCCTGCTTGGTTTTCCTTGCTCTGTTTTAATCAGGGCCTCTGGGTTTCAGAAGAGAATTTGAGTTGCCCAGTGTGGCAGTGGAATTTCGGAGCCAGGAGGGATTTCTGGAGCTGATTTGTTTGCCCTGAGTCCCCATTGCAAAATTTTGGACCTGCTTTGAGCAAGCAGAGCCCCTCCTGAGACAACCTGTCCCAGGGATGGCGAGAATCACAAGGGCAAGGGTCAGTGGGGATGGTGGGAGCTCTGCATCCCTCTAGCCATAAAATGATGGGGGGAAAGCAGGGAAGAAAAAAATGCTTTAAAATATTATGTTTTGATTGTCCAAAACCTTTCAGCTTCTGTGATGCCACAGCTCCCCAGTGTCACACCCAGTGTTCTGGGGGCGAAGGGGTGGAAATCAGAGCAGGGAAATGCGAGAATCCAAAGCCACAGAAATTACCTGAAAGAATCATCTTGATAACCTGTTGTTGTTGTTTTGGGATTTGTTTTTCTGTAGCCTCTTGTTAGACTTCGAAAGAAGAAACGTGAAAAAAAAAATATTAAATATATTTCAGAGTAATTGAACTGTGTTCACATTAACTTACACTAAAATTATTTTTAATTAAATGAACTTCCCCTCTTTGTGGCTGGAAGGTACTTGTGTGAGATAAAAACTCCATTCTAATAATACTGAGACTCACCACCACTTAATTAGCATCACAACTCAAGGCAGGAGGATGAGCAGGGAGGTGGGTCTGTGCTGCTGGGTGGGATTTTGGGGAGGGAAGGTCCCTCCTCCAGCTGCCCCATCCCAGCGCCACCAGGGACACTGGGAGGGGAAATCACACCTTGTATTTGACACAGTTTGTGGCAAAAGCAATTATAATTAACATTATATTAAATATTAAGTCAAGATCATAAAATGTTGATTGGTACTGATTAGCTGTGTAATCCATAATTAGAAATCACTGCACCCTTCAGCAGGTACTATAGTGCCTCACTCATGATTTCACTGCTAAATTAAGCCAGTGATTCAGCTTTTGCCCTGAGTTTTACTTCTGCATTTAATTTAGGGCAGAGAAAGGCACAAGATCTGTTCCTGCTGAGGCTGTTCCCAAAGTCTCCATCCTGAGGGCTCCCCATCCTTTATTCACCCACAGGAAGGCAGTGGCCAAATTGCCCTTGACCATTCCCAGCCCTGCTTTGGTTGTGTCTAAAAGACAAAGGAAGAAGCACTGGAACAAACTGCCTGGGGAAGTGGTGGAGTCCCCATCCCCGGAGGGATTTAACAGCCATGTGGATGTGGAACTTGGGACATGGGTTAGTGGTGGCTGTGGCAGTGCTGGAAGAATGGTTGTCCTCGATCTCAGAGGGCTTTTCCAACCTTTATGATTCCATGACTGGATGATCCTCTGAAAATTCCTTATGTATTTACTCCCAAAAGCTTGAGGTGAGTCTATCCGTGCCCTCCTGGCTGTGCCCAAGCCAAGCAGCAAACCAGCATTAAGCAGCTCCAAGATAAGGATTTACTTCTGTCACAAACTAGGACACCTCAGCAAGGAGGGATCAGGAGAAGATTCTTTATTCTGAAATGATTTTAGAAGACCAAACCCATCTGTGTGTTGTTCATTAATGGGGTAGAAACACCAACCCAGTGGCCAAACAGCTCCGAGAGGTCAGTGGCTCTGGGCTGGAGAGCTGCTGCAGGAGGGGCAATTGTTCAGGGTGACTACATACTGAATATATGAAATTATTAATTACCCTAATTTTATGGGTCCGTTTATCATGGATATCCATTTATAATGGATAATGTCCTCATTGCACACAGGGAGACACTCAAGTTTTGTTAAAGTAAAGAACAAAATCTCCTCACCACGAGGTTTTATGTCTTTGCTGCTAATTTCAGTCACTGAGACCCAGCTGTGATTTTCCACAGTATATCTGGATAAAAATAATAAAATCTGGGGGGATAAGATTCCAAGCCTGTGGCAGCCTGGCTGTACCTCCTGGAACTCCAGCAGCCTCCCTGCAGCCCTGCAGATGAGCTGGTCCAGAGGGACCTTCAGAGGCTGCACTGGGCACCCGCTGGCAAACCCTTGGCTAGAGACAGAAAACACAGCCAGAATTTCTTCTTTTCCAAAGGCACTTTGGAGTCCTAGGGAAGAAATCTTTTCATCCCTGCTGCAACTGGAGCAGGCTGTGTTATCTTTTGCTCTGATTACCATTGCCTGGGAGAGGGGATGAGGTGCCGGGCAGAGCCCGACGCTCCCAATCAATTAAATCAATGAGGCCGTGACGCTGCGCAGATTCTCCCTAACCAAGGCTTTGGCCTAAAAGGCAGCACACGCAGCGTTGGGAGGGCACGTGGAATCACAGATAACGTGGCTGCTGGGCAGGCTGAGGAAAACAGGAAAGCTGTGCCGAGAGGATCCGCATTTCCCTTTAGACGGGCACCGTGGGATGCAGCCCTGGAGCGGGTCAGGGAGGCACTGCCCCTGTGATGGTCACACACTTTTAATTATTCTTATAATTATATGAAAATCTATATTTTTTACGGAAACAACGGGTTTAAGATTGCAGAGCTCGTCTTCTCTTAAGAGCTGCTTTTGGCCAGTCCAGGAAACCGCTGTGTTCTCCCCTACTGCCCTATCTGAGCTCCTTGAGCAGAGATCTTTACCTGTCCCACTACCCACTCACTTTCTTCCCCTGGGCATCCAACAACCTGAAAACACAACAAAAGCACCAGAAAAACGCTCCCAAACCTTGTGTGTTCTTTGCTGTTGATAGTGTAGGGGCTACCTCTGAGCAAGCAGCTAAATAAATGCATCTAAAAATTTAAGCAGATTCCCCTGCCATGACTAGCAAAGGCAAGGTATTTCTACTCTTTCAGCACTTTGATTTGAAAAACAAACAGTAAAAAAAAATAAAAGCAGAATGTCCTCCCCGCATCTCACCCTTCCCTGGGCACCATTGAGTTGTTTCTCTGGGCACAGGGTGTAAAACTGCATTTGCATCAGCCCTCGACTTCTGCCTGTGGTGCACAGCAAATCCCTCCATCCAGCAGCCAGCCTTTGGCTCCTGGAATACTAAAAATGTCGATTTTTTTTTTTTTTTGCCTGCAGAACCAATGCATTAACTCAGAGAAGGGGCAGTAGAAGGAAGGCCTGGAGCCACTGCCCACCCCGGAGCTGGAACAGGGTTTGAGTAGCAGAGATGCAAGAGAAAGAAAAAAAACCCTCTCTCAGACAGCTGCAAAGAGAAGGTCTCCGCAGTCACTTCTCAAACACCGAAGATATTTTCATTTAAAAATATCCACTTAAAGGCAGGTTTAATCTCCAAATGGCATTTTACACTCTGAAAAAAAAAAAATCATATACACACACACACACACACAAAAAAAAACCTTCAAAAAATAAAAAATAAGTCTCTGGTTATTTCTCCTTCATTTTTCCCCCCCCCAATTAAATTAATTCAAAACGAGTGGGAAATGCTTTATGCCCTAAGAGCCTGAAACCTCTGGTGTCAGCTGAAACTGGCACTTCTGCTCTCAGCTCCAGCCCTCGCTGCAGGCACCTCTGCTTTGAAGCCTTTGAAGTATTTGTGGCACAGGAAGAGTCTCTCCTCGGAGAACACCACTCATTTTATATATATTTAATGTGCAAAGTGTGTGTGAGTGTGTTTGTGTTCCTCCAACGTGAATTTTCACAAGGCATGTGGGAAAATGGAGAAGAAATCTGGACTTGCAGAACAAAAATCAAGCAAAAATCACTGTCTCGTTGAGAGATCTGTGAGACCTTCCAGCCTTCATCCACGAGTTTATTTCAGCATCCTCCTGAGGATGCAGTTGAAATGATCTGCTGACCTTCAGAGGGACCAAAACAGTTCTTTTAGTGCCTGTAGGACCTGCTCTCACCTCTCCCAGCATCAGGATTCCCTTTAAAAGGAAAGGGACTTTCCTTAGAGGAAACAATGCCACCAAAGAACACTGTGGAAATGCCACCGTGGAAACACCGGGAGCAAAGTGGCTGAGGGTGCCTGTCCCAGCTGGGAGCTGCTGGAATAACACCCCTGAGCTTATTTTGGGGATGAGATGCAAGAGAAATGCAATAAATTCGATTAATGGTTGGATTTGGGGGCTAATTGTTTGACTTACAACGTAAGGACCTCGCTTGTGGAACTGAGGGAGGCAGCACCTGAGGTGGGTTGATGCGAAGTCTCCACCTGAACACCCAGTAGGACCAATTTTGAGGTTGATTTGTCTAAATTGTCAAATTTCTCTTCTTTTTTTTGGCAGGGAAATATTTAGAATTGGTGCCCCTATTTCAGAACATGTTTATTCACTGTGCCCTGCAATGATTCCAGCCTGTAACTGTGAGGTTTATTCAGTAATAAAATATTAAATCAGCCAGTTCAGCCAATGTTCTTTGAGCATTGAACGCTTTGGTGAACATCTTCTCCCCCTGACTGGTTTTTAAATAGAAGAAAATCCCCAAAATTTCTTACAACATCTCAAATGGAAAAGCAATCATGTTCTGTGACTCTACAGAAATGTTTCTGAGGACATGTGATATATTTTGCCGGGGAAATGTCCCTGTCCCTGTTCTAGGGGTGGCTCTTTCTGCTCAGCATTTGTTGCTTCTTTTGATGCAAACACAGGGAAACACTGGATAATGGATAGGGAGAATGAATAGATAGGGAATATAGAATTAACCCTGTGTTTTTCACACACTTGCCCTCTGTGTCACTTTATTTTAAATTTTTCTGGCTTTTCTGAGGCCATCCTTGAGTCAGGCAAGGTCAGGTGAGACTTTTTCCTTCTTTGCTGATCCTGAACCTTATAAAGCTTCAATTTACTCCTCCATAACCAAATGTTTGGTACCTACCAGCTGGGTTAATTAAAGTGCATTTTTTACAGCTCTGATAATAATCACTACTACAGCACCACAGCAGTGGCTGTGGACTGTTTTTTCATTTGGTATTTCTTTTTGACAGTGGTCACACTGTTTAACCCACTGGTTCTTCTGGGTCGAGCCAAAGGTACTGATCCTACCTGGAAATACCGAGTTCCAAGAGATAAGAGCACCACATGCACTCATGACAATTCCCAAAGTAAATGCAGCCCAGAATTTTGGATATAAATAAAAAAAAAAGGTGACTTTTTAATGTTTTTTTTTAAGAGGAGGAGAAAATCTTAGTAGGAAAAAAAAAAAAATATGAGAAGAAAGAGAAGAAAGAGAGAAGATCAGCGAATATCCAGCACTGACTTAGGAACAGGCTCTGCCAAGCAGGGGAAAAAGGAGCCCTCCCCAACCCATTCAGTGTCTCGTTATTAGTATTGATATAGTATTTCCCTTGGCTCCCAGGAGAAAAACTGGGGAATGAATTAGGAAAAAAAAAGATATTTCTGTGAATAATTTTTTTTTTTCCAATTCCGATGGAGTTTTTTGTAGGAAAGGGGGGGTGGGGGGGAAGGGGGGAAAGAAAATCTGCTTCTCAAATGTCAAGGACTTGAAAGACTAAAAATACATCACCGGAATAAATAAATTAACCCAGCCGACAGGACTGATGCTCTGCAGGCATCAGGGATTAAATAAATTCACTAAATTCAAAGTGGTATTGCAGATAAGAGCTCTTTGTGCTGCAGCATGTACAGCTTATTGATTGTAGGATTGAGGTGTTGTGCACTCTTGTAAAAGGGACTGGGGCTGATAGGGCTTAATCCTGCCCTAATGCCCAGCCCGGTGCTCAGAGCGTGGGGCCAGCCCGCGTTTCCTCATTTATTTTAATTTGGTTTGGGTCTCAGTTTGCTGCACCCCATCTGTGCCTCTCCCCGGGCAGTGCCCGAGGGACAAGAGGCACTGTGGAAGGTGCTGACTCAGCAGGAATGCTCCTGGGAGTCTTCCTTGGTTGTCTTCCATAGGGATGGGAAGGCTCTTTGCATGGGGGGGCTGCAAGGACGAGGGGTCCCCGAGCTCAGGGGATGGGGAGGGACCTTTGGGGGCAGCCCCTTGATCTGCAGACCTCACCTTCTGGTACGTGAGCCCACCAAGGCAGCAGGAGGGAGTGTGACCAAGGTGAAAACACTACACCTGTCCAGGTAACAGGGATTTTTCTGGACAAAGAGAGAAAGTGGAAACGTTTAAGCGCTGCTGGGTCAAAGCAATCCCCGGGGGGATTATACATGTGGCTGGAATGAAGTTTGGTAAATTCCTGTCAGCCTGTTTGCCACGGCAGAGGGTGTTTTCACCTTCCTGCCAAAGTCACTCCACATTAATACAGAAGCACATTTCTTTCCTCCTTTGGAAGCTCTCCTGCCTCTGGTTCTTGGCTCAGGTCTTTGCAGGTTTCTCTGAAGAGCCAGCAGAGCTCTCCAAACACAGAATTTTATAATTTACCAGGAAAGGGAAAACCCTCCAGGCCTCTGGGGGTGTGAAAAAGCAGCTGGGCATGGCAGTGATGCTCTCACGGAGTGCTGGTCTCCTGGTCCATGTCTCCTTGGCTCAGATGGTCCCAGGCACCAGCACCTTCCCAGCCTCAGGGAGTCCTCGGGCGTCAGTTTTCTGGTAAAAGAGCTGATCTGACCAAGAGGAAAAACTTTCATTATTGATTGTTGCCTACGAGGTATGAGGGAAAATCTCCCTGGTACGAAAGAAGGAGCTACAGGGACTTTTGGTTAACCTCCCCAAACCCCTGCATCTCCCTCAGGTTTGGCAAATTTCCCAACATCCAACTTCACCAAAATCCAGCCTCTTAATCTCAAGACATATCATCTCTCCTACGTAACTCTGCCTCCTGAGCACGATCACAGGGCCTGCATTTCAACACCCAAGATTCATTAATATTTCCTGCAGAGTGTTCAGTAAGTAGCAAATAAAGCAGGAAGTGTCCCAGATGTTGGAAAGAAAAAATGGAATTATTCATTGCTTACTAACATCAAATGCTAATCTGAGAAAAGCATCCTTGAAGAAATCCTTGACTAAAATTCATCAGAGTGATGTGAAATCACTGTTTTAATTATGCATCTTTGAATGTATTTATTAGTCCCGGTTCTGATCTGACTTACAGATGTTTAACAGTGATAAGGGGTCTGCTGCATCTTCGGAATTGCTCGTGATTTATAATGACAAAACTTGGATCAGAATTAGGTCCTTGTCACTACTCCATAATATCCTTTCATCAAACTTCCTCACATTCAACAGATGAAAGCAAAAACGTGGTTTCTGCAATTTCAGACCTCACCACTGAGCTCGTTATGTTGGGTTTTGAAATTCCTCCTCCAGAAACGATGATTCTCGCACAAAATTTTGTCTGCTCGAGCTCTACTTGTCACAGGAAACTGGAGAGCAAAGTGGACTCCTTATTCCACCAAAATGGTGTGTTTGGTTAACCTTGTGCTGGCTATAAATGTGGGGGTTTAGTAGAGGAGTCGATTCTTTAGTTATGCAACTCCATAATATCATTCTCTCTTATTGTTGTGACTATTCAATACATATCTATATCTAATACTGGGAGATTTGCCAAACCTATGGAAAATGTGGGAATTTGATGGGGTTACCCGAAAGCTCAATAGCAGGTGACCATTGGAGAGGCTGTGCTCAGTAACACAGATATTTAAAATAAAAGACTCTCTGTTCAAGACTGATTCGAAGCCACGTGTGTTTCCAAAGAATGATGGAGTTTTAAACTACTGCCTGTTCTAGAGCTGATCCAGAAAGAACAGGTCTCCAGGGATGGTTTACTCCCTCAGGCATGACTGCATGATTAAGCTCAATGTATTCCATAAATGCCTTGATGGCATTAAACTAAATTTTTTAAAGAACAGATGGAGAAAGTTAATAAATATTTCATTCTATAATATAAAACTCACTTCTGTATTCACAACTTCAGGGATCCTCAGCTTCCCAGATATCAATAAGTCTGATGGATTTCTTGCTGCATTCTCATTCTTCTGCCCCGGTGTCTCTTATGGGATCATCATTTCTGCATGCTTGGATTGTTTTATGGGATCAGGGAAAGGCAAGTGACTGTAAATCCTGACCTCTTCTGCTCCTGGATTATATACTTTTATTCTTTGTGACCATAAGTGTTCGTCTCCACATTGAATAGATAATTAAATGACAAAAATTATTCAAAGGGAATTTATAGTGAGAAATTATCCCTTGAAGAACTGATAGGGCACAGGCATAACCCAAGGAGATACCAGGGAAAAAAACAGTTTAGAATGGCCAAATAAAACACTGAACTATCTGTGTATTTATAAATGTCATGGAAACATCCACTTCCTGGGAAAAAACCATAATTTTTACCTGCATATTCAAGCAAAATTTCTATGAAGGGAAAACAGTGTGAATATTGCTTAAGAACTAGAGACCAAGCCTGTTATTCATATGAAAGAACTAATCTTTCCATGTGGGAATTACAATTTCTCACTCTATGTATGCCATGAATCTTGTAAAAGAATAATTAGAACTTGCTCCAAAAGGAAAGAAACGCCAGACTTGAATAATATTTTAGGAAGAGCATTAACAAACAGTTTTATACTGCCAACAATCTTCTAGGAGAGATTTACATTCCATTATTAATTAACTGTACTGAGTCAATAGCATGACATAAAGCTCAGGAGATGTATGTTTAGCACAAACTCTGACATTCAGGAGAACTGCACACATTTGGAGGAAGTTTGATTTAAAATTTATGCAAATGAGCTCAGCGACCAAAGACCCCTCGAACTACTTCAAAGCATCACCACCCAGCCCGAAAACCATGACAAGATTGGATCTCCGTCATCTCTCAAGTGTCTTCCCAAACCTCCACATGTTCAGCGTAAATTATATATCCCCCACTCCCAGTACCTGGATGGTTTGGTGGGGAATTAGGGATGCTTTGCTCTTCCGGCACTGCCATGTCAGACAAAGGGCACCTGAGTGATTGCAAGAATTTAAATGTATATCTAAATGATATGGAAATTGTCCTTGTGGAGCCGACTCCTGTGCAGAGTCCGTGCAATACAAGGCCCCACGCTGAGCTGGCTGACAGGGTCGACCGCAACAAAGCAACGAAAAAATACCAGGGTTATTGTCCCCTTCCCCTCTCCCCCCACCTCTGACCATCCTTCTGGTTTAGGACTGAGAAACCTCACGAAACTGCGTCCAGGGAAAATATTAAATCCACAGTAATGACAGAAATTATTCCAAGGGAATTTATACCGACAAATCAGCACTGGAAGAAGTGATGTGGTGCAGACAACCCAAGAAGATATCATGCTATCATGCAATTGTTCCCCCTCCTTTTCCCTCAACTCTGGCCGTCTTTCTGGTTTTGGGTTGAGAAACCTCACAAAACTGTGTTCTGGGAAAATATCAAATCCAGAGTAATGACAAACATTATTCAAAGGGCATTTATGGTGAGACATTATAAGATGGGGCACAGGCATAACCCATGGTTTCATTGTCCCCCCTCCTTTTCCCTCAACCCTTTCCATCATTCTTGTGGAACCCCACAACCCTGTGTCCAGGGAAAACATTAAATGTGGAGTAACACATTGCTGTGAAGAAATACTAATTAATTCAGGTTAAGTTTCATGCCACAGAAATTGGTTTATTCCCTTAGTGAAAGTTAGGTTAGGTCCAGGTAAATTTCTGTCCTCAGAATCAGGGCTTTTAAGGAAAAAAAAGTTTCTCGTGTTTCCCGACATCCCATTAAAAAGGTTGTCTTTTGACGTCAATTAGAGCCAGCTAAGCAAAAAAAAATCATCCTTAATTGCTTTTCAGAAACAGACATTAGAACGTCTCCCTCGCAGCCAGATTCGATTACCTTTTACAAGAAACAAGGATGCTGGGAATGCCATAAAACTCCGGCTCTGATGAATATGGATGTGGGGCTCTGCTGGCAATCCATGGAGCTGCTTTTCCTTAGGCTGCAGAGAAATCTCACCCAAAGCCCACAGACATCCCTAAACTTCTTCAGAGTGTAAAAATGCTGAAGCTGGATTTGCACCTGGGGCTGGTTCCGGGACAGCTCCGCAATGGAGCGAGGCTGGAAGAGCTGGGGATGTTCACCTGGAGAGAAGGATCCCCAGAGACCTTAGAGTTCCTTCCAGGGCCTAAAGGGGCTCCAGGAGAGCTGGAGAGGGCAGGGATAGATGGGATATTGGGAAGGAATTCCTGGCTGTGAGGGTGGGGAGGCCCTGGCACAGGTTGCCCAGAGAAGCTGTGTCTGCCCCATCCCTGGAAGTGTCCAAGGCCAGGTTGGATGGGGCTTAGAGCAACCTGGGCTAGTAGAAGGTGTCCCTGCCCATGGCAAGGGGTGGAATGAGATGGATTTAAGGTCCCACCCCACCCAAAGCATTCTATGGATGCTCAGTGCTCCATCCCTGCCTCCCTGGAAGAGTGAGTGTAATTTACCCTGACAATTACAGCTACAAAAACGATCTAGTCCTCAAAATTTGTGCCTGTTTCTTTACATCACCAAAGCCTTCTCCAAACTTGTCTTACTCCAGGGACTTCATAATGTCTCTGCCCACCAGGAAGAAGAGGAGTCCAGCCAGTAGGACCAGGGGCACCCCAGCCGCAGCGAACATGAACGACCACCCATAGTAGACGTGCACGGGGACGTCATCCAGGCACCTCTCGCTCCTCTCCAGTAGGATGTACTTCTGGAAGTCAGCAGCAAACTCCTTCCACATCACAAAGAGAAACACCAGCAGGAGAAATAAACCTCCTGAAAGGAGAAACAGAGCTGAGTTATTTGCCCACACACGGAACACTGGAGCAAAAGCAAGAAGAGATCTCAACAGATCTCCAGTTTTCCCTGCAGGTCCTTCAGCCAAAGCCTACTGTTGCAGAATTGTTATTCATGATGCAGCTCTGCAGGTTCCTGTGGAAGCCAAGCCCTCCTGTTCTGGAGGAGACCCACACCACTGTGACCAGTTCCTGCCCAGTGACACCTTGTGCTTTAACAAGCAGGCTCTGCTACAGCTGGAGATGGGCACGAGGAACTGTCATGAACACCACTCATGTTCCCAGCAGGGACCTGAATTCCTCTCCCAAGGGTGCCTCTTTAATTTCTCTCAGATGACTGAGGAGACACCAAGACTCACTTTTTCCTTGCTTATATCTACCCTTCCAAGCAGTGTCAGATCCAATTTCCAGTTTAGAAACGCAAGGACGTGGGAATCGGTCCTGCTGATGGCAACTGAACCTGCCACCCCCAGCAGGTACAGATGATCCTATTTTGCAAGGAAATTACACATAATGGAGTGGAAAAGACATGTAGCCTGGCCCTCCTTGTGTCAAACAAAGGAAAGCTGAGGCCACACAAAGCCTGAGCAGTGAGTGCAGGGTCAGCATCTCTCCTGGAGGGGTTTGCTCTCCTCAGAGCCTCCCTGGCCTCGCAGGATGCCCATGACCCAAACAGGCCTCCCAGGAGATCTCCCCGTCTACATTTCCAGCTGCATTCCCATCAAAGGTCAGTGGGAAGAGCTTGGTCACATCTGAGAAGCACATGGTGAACAGGCACCTCCTGGACCTGAGGCCTTCAGTGCCTTAACAGGAACCTCCTTTCCCCTTAATCCAAGTGCTGGAGGTTTAGTCTCCCCCATATGAAGCGGATGACAAAAACTGGAGTGGCCCAAATACTATTTACTGCATGTAATTAAAAATATACATTAGTTTTAATAGATGTTGAATTTAAACTGTGTGAAGTAGTGATGGTGGGATGACAGGTCTGAAAGCACTTCAGTAATACCTGATCTTGGTACTTCACAGCCAGAAGCTGCTATTTTTAAAAGGTGTTGTGTAACATATAGACACACACATATGAAAGAAATACATCACAGCTTATAATATTTTTATAGTAGAAGTGAACAGCTCAAAATTAATTCAGCTGACAAGTTACCACCCGGCTCTGTGGATGTGTTGTGGCTTCTGCAGGATTTCATTTCTCCCCTTGCCATTTTTAAATCAAAGGTAGTTGTAGCGTATTTCATTATTCTTCCTGGCAGCTTACACACTCCAAAATCCAGCTCTTTTGCTAAGGAAAGGAAGGGAGTAAAGCCTGATGCTGATTTATCTGCTTAGTGATTACTGAATCCTCAGTCAGAGAAAACATGCCAGTGTTTTACTGTGATTCTGTTTATAACAGATATAAACGTCCAAAAAGGAGATTTACAGGAAGGTCAGAAGGTTGAGTCCTCACTACACGTTCTACAGAAGTTGGAGCTACCCATCCTAAACTGCAACATCCATTACACTGCCTCCCATACCTTAAAAAATGGAAGCTTAGCAACCAAAAAAATCAGCCTAACCCTATGAATATTCTTCACCTCACCCTCCACGGTTATTTCAAGTGGTTTTCCCTGATGTGGAGAAGTCCTTGTGTTCGCTGGAGAGGCAGGCGAGGAGTTAAACAGCAGCTGCTGGAACATTTGCATGTTCATTGAGGTTTTGATACCACTTGAAATTAAGTGCACAAATAAATATTTTACACTTACCATGATAGTTGTATGCTTAAAATACCAATTATTCTACTGTAAGAAAACCATCGTGTGTTTAAATAGGCGCATGTCCTTTACAAAATACAATGTATTGATAAGAAGGCAATTAAGTCTTTATTACCGATGTAATTTAAAATTAAATTAATTAGATAGCAACTGAACCTTGAAAAGTGCTCTTTTAAAGATCAATTTCTATTTCATTAACTTATAATACCTATCGTTAGAGACACAAATGAAACCATAGCCCCAGTGGGAGAGGGAATGTGGTCTGGTAAAGTACTTTGGAATTCTCCTGGTTTTCTCTAAATTTCCAGGAATTCTGTGCTGACTTGTCCCAGGACAACTTAGATGGTCTAAGTGTCTTTTTTATTTTTTTTATTTTTTTTTTAAGTGATCAGATCAAAACCTTCCAGTTCTTACTGAGGAGGATGTGAAAAAGTCCCACAAGGAGTGTCCCCATCCCAACCTCGCCAGGAGCAAAGGATTGGGATTGATCCCTCCCCTTGCCCCAGGAGGAGCGCCAGCCCTTGGTAGGGAAGGATTTATTATTAAACAGGTACTGGAGGTGATGGCACGGCCATGGCATCTAAATTAAGAATGTTTTCACACTCCGGGAAAATGACAAGAAACTGTGAAGCAAGCAGCCTTCTTCCCTGAAATAATTACTGCTGAGTGACAAAGAGGCCCTGGGATTTGCACCACGTCCTCAGCGAGAAGAGAAAATCAGAAGTGCAGGTGCAGCCAAAGGACGGTGGGAGCGCAGAAAAAGGGCAGCTCAACAAGAACTGCCCAGCCAAAAATGCCAGTTTGGAGCAATCACAAGCATTCATGAAACAGCCTAAAATTTGTCACCCTTACAGCCACCAGCAGACTCTCCGTAACAATAAAACCAGGAGCTTTCACCTCCATGTTACCAAAGTGTTTCAAAATGCTGGTTTATTTGGGATTTTTCATCTTTTGAGCAGGTCTCACTTTACCACCTCCTTTCTTGGACGCTCTGGAAAGTCATCTTCGTTTCCTGCCAGCTTTTGGTGTGCAGCAACATGAAAACCCCGAAAAGAAACGCAGTTTTCTGCCTTAAAAATGAGACTGGCATCGGCACCCACACCTGTGGGACAGGACGCATGCTGGGTTTGGGGAAGGGGAAGTGAAGACCTCATCAAACCAAACCATCCTTACAATCTCCTCGGCATCCCTGTGTTTCTGCCGCTGGAAAATTAGCCAGGTGATCTCTTTGCTTCTCCCTCTTTGCCTCCGTTCATCAGGATGGCAGAGGAAAAAAATTAACTGTGAAACTCCATCTCGGTGCTGATGAGGTCAACGGCATCTTCTGGGGAGGGGCTAATTGCCAGCAAATTGAAGTGGGGTATCAAATCTGTCTCCTTTGAACACTGCAGAACAGGGGACCCCGGTGGTCCATCCCCCCCTCCCAGAGCTGCGTCTTCCCGGCGGGTAAATTGGAGTCGAGCTTTTCCTTTCTCTCACTTTATTTCCTTGTGACACCTTTATAGCTGCTAATTGTAGGGACAGGTGAGTGAACTCAATCTTTAACTCTTATTCTGTGGAAGCTGCTGAACTTTTGTGTAATCTGCTAATTACGAGAATAATGAACTTTGACTCGTTCTCCTCTTTCACGAGTTGCCTCGTAAGGATGTTAATAACGAGGAAATGGAGGGGTGACCTTCAGCTGCCCTTCCAGAACTGTCAGCCTTTACTGCACGAGGGGAGCCTGAGACTGCCAAAGTGCTGCTGGATTTGGGAAGATCTGAGAAAAAAATTCAGCACTTTAACCCATAGGACTGGGAAATCTGCCTCTTTTTTTCATGCTGTTGGGTCACGTTGAAGGAGAGGTTGGTCCCACCGTGGGCAGGGATGCCACCCGCTAGCCCAGGTTGCTGCAAGCTTTGTCCAACCTGGCCTTGAACACTTCCACAGATGGGGCAGTCACAGCTTCTCTGGGCAACCTGTGCCAGGGCCTCACTTCTAATGCCCAAAAGAAATGAAAACTGAGGAGCACAAGGTAGAGAAAAGGAACAAGTACAAGCAAAGTTGTCTCAGCAGTTCAGAGAGTTTCCAGAAGCTGCAGCACAGAGTCCACCCACCCCTCTCAGCGACACTGTAGTGATAATTAATCATGTTGTCACCTGACTTTTGAAACAAGGGGACAATTAGTCTCCAGGCAGGATCTGCCACCCCCTCGGAAGCTCGGAAGCTCAGGCCAGGATGGCAAATGCTGGATGGGAAGCAGCACACTGGCTATTTGCTTGTGTATTCCAGGTTTTGGGAGCAGGCTGGCAGGGAGAGCTGCCCAGCTGGGGCAGTGGGTGCGCAAATGCAGCAGCAGCAAATGCCAGATGGGCTCTGGCTGCCTTTCCCAAGTCACCCAGCAGAGGAAAGCAAGGGACGTGGCTCTGGCCCTTTGAAAGGGCTCCCAGAAACACCTCCCAGGGAGCAGCCCCTTGGTTACAGTGCCAGTCACATTTGTCCCCTTGAAAGGACAAAAAAAAAAGGCTTCTCAGGGAGGAAACCCAAAGGGTTTATTGAACAATAACAACCTTCACCCTTTGGCACTGAATTCCCCTGGCACAGAGGGACACACACGACTCCTCAAGACCACCTCAGTCTGGTTATCCGTGAATGCTCGAGAGCGAGTTTTCAACATGTTTAGAGCCTTTTGGTGGCAAAAGTTAGATCATTTTGCAGTGATTAACCATGGCTGTGCCATCACAACCTCCATCAAAAGGAGGGTATTCTGCCACCATGAGCAGAATGAAGTTGCCCCATCTCACCACCCGACTGCCAGCCCACCTTCCCACTCCACAAATTGCCAGCATTTTCACACTTCCTCAAGGAGAGATCATTTCTGCAAGGGAGGTTAATTAACACTGACCCCCGGGCCATGATTAGAAGACAAGAAGCGCTTTCTCCTGCATCATCCCTCCCTCCACACCCCGCCGTCCCAGGGAAAGGGGTGGCTGGGGAGCTGAAGCTCTGGTGAATCTATTGTTCCTACTGCCGAGTGCAATTATGCAAAAGATTTTTAGAAAGGATAACGAGAAAATAGCCACGGAGGGACGGAAGCTGAATCCATCAGGAAGCCAAGGCTAAGCAGGATCCAGACGCCTGAGATCAGGATAAGTATCCCCCAAAAATAAAAGGAACAGCTGGAACACTAAGGAAACTTTGCTGAAAAACATCTTGCATCCTCCTGCTCTCATTTGGATTGAAAATACAGCAGGAAGTGTCTTCCAGCTGAACTCGTTCCCCTAACGACTGTTAATAACAATGATTGCTGTTCACATTGAAGCTGCATTAATACAAACTTCAGTTTTAACAGCAGCATCTTTGTCTAATGCCAAGAGGTTTATGTGATGCATAATCAGCTCCTAAAAAGTGTCATATTCTACACCCCAGCCCTTTAATCAAGAAGTAGTCAAATAAAGTGCAAAAACAATGAAAAAAAAAAAGAAGGAAGATTTTCAGTATCACTCGACTCCCTTTTCTGTGATATCTCTGCCCAACATGCAGAGTGGACCCGCTCCCTGGGGGACATCTGCTGCCTCCCCGGGGCCTGGGTTACAGATGTGAAAAGAAAGACTCCTGCCCTGGCATAACCCTTGGATTTTTATCCTTTATGGGGTCACAACAATCCCATGGAAAGCTACAGGTATGGGGCAGAGTGGCTGGAAATCTGCTGGGTGGGAAAGGACCTGGGGGGTGCTTGACAGCGGCTGAACACAAACCCAGGTGGGCGAGAGGCCACGGGCACCTGGTTTGGATCAGGAATGATGTGTCATAGGTGCCGTCCTGGAGGAATTTCTTCCTGGAAAGCGCTGGCCAGCCCTGGCACAGCTGCCCAGGGCAGTGGTGGAGTCCCCATCCCTGGAGGGCTTTAAAAAACATGTAGATGTGGCACCTGGGGACACAGACCAATGTTGGGACCTTTATTGTTAAATATTTTCACTAATGTTTTCAGCCCTCCCCAAATTCGGGCACACTCAGAGCCTGAACTGAGAGCAAAGACATCGCCTTTTATTTGCTTTATGCCAGATATGAGGAAGCAGGACCCAGTGGAGGATCTGTAATTAAGCTGTGTTTTTTCAGAGAAAGGCCTGATTTCATTACCAAGTTCTTCACTTGGCACAGCTCAGCTGAGATCCAGCCTGGAGCTGCTTGAGTGGCAAAAGAGCTTTTTTCTGAGTTTGAGTTCCTGGTAGTGAAGCCAGTTATTCCTCTCAAACACAGAAAAGGAAAAAGCCCAAGTGATAATTCAATGGAATCATTTGTAACTGCAGCGGGAGTAATGAATAAATGCCTATTTTTAATTCATTTTCCTGCTGTGCCACCGCTTCATCTTTTCAGGTCTCCTTAAGCCAGCCCTCCCATTTTGGATGGCAGGGTTTGCCTTTCATCCCTCTGTGGGTTTCCAGATGTTAACAACAGAGGCAGGAGCAGCCTAAATGCAAAGCCTGACTTCGGGGAACAGAGTGGGGCTGATGCTGCACAGGCTTAACACAGCTTTACTCAAATAAAAGGCTCTGCCTGTCTGGGTTGCATAGAAGAGTAGAGAAAAAAAAAAAGGGGTAGTTTTCAAAAATCTCAGCTTTGATAGGATTAAGTTCATCCTGGAAAAGAGAAGACTGAGGGGAGATCTCATTGCAGTTACAACTTCCCTGTGAGGGGCAGAGGAGGGGCAGGCACTGTGGGGACCAGGGACAGGACCCAGGGAATGGCTGGAGCCATTCAGGGCAGGGTCAGGTTGGATGTCAGGAAAAGGTTCTTCCCCCAGAGGGTGGTTGGCACTGACCAGGCTCCCCAGGGCAGTGGGCACAGTCCCAAGGTTGCCAGAGCTCCAGGAGGGTTTGGATGATCCTCTGAGGCACAGGGTGGGACTCTTGGGGATGGGCCTGTGCATGGCTGAGTGTTGGACTCCCTGATCCTTGTGGGTCCCTTCCAACTCAGCACAGCCTGGGATTCTGTGAAGGGCTTTCTTGCTAAAGCCTGACTGAGCAAAGAATAATGGAATCCCAGAATGGTTTGGGTTGGAAGGGACCTTGAAGGACATCTCTTTCCAATCCCCTGCCATAGGCAGGGACACCTTCCACTCATATGGCTCAGAGCTCAAAGGGGTTTAATTCCAGAGGGGGAAGAGGGAACTCATTTACTCCAAGCAGTGCAGCTCCCACCAGAGCCCCAGGCAGCACCTCATCCCCACATGCTCCCCCCTCCATTCCATGCCCTTACCTGAGAGCAGGAGGAATCCACCTCCCACTTTGTAGGAGCGGGGGCTGACAAAGGGAATTCCACAGACCAGCAGGAGCCCCCCCACCAGGCCGGCAGCCACAGCCAGCAGGATGAACGCCGTCCAGAACCCCCTGTACACTGCACAACAGGAGGGAAGTCAGGGAAAGGACAGCAAAAGAGGCTTTCTTCCATCCATCCTTGAAGATCTTGCAGTTCTTTTCCAACCTTAATGACTCTGTGTTTAACCAACAGCAAAAACAACCACCTGCAATGGTGGTGTGTCAGGCAGAGCTGAGGCTCCTGCTTTGCCTGGAGCTGGTGCAAGTTCAGGTTGAATGTTGTGCCCTACATAATGGGATTGGAATGAGTACAAGGGGTTGGGAGGGTTTGCCAAGGAAGCAGGGCACAAAAGGGGGGAGAGGAAAGGACGCTGTGCTTAGCTGGGCCTGGGGGGGATGGAAAAGCTTGGCAAGAAAGGAAAGAGAATAGCAAAACTTGGAGAGGTGGAATCAGCCCAGAGCTTTGTTCTGTTTTAATTAACGCTTAGGGAAGGTGCCAGTTCCTGGTTTAAAATAAGGGCAGTGTTTGTCAGCAGGACTGCAGGGACAATGGGAGCTCCTGATTTCCCCCATTAATGGCCTTTGTGACTGAGCAGAACAGGGCAGGGGAACAGCTGCCTCTTCATCCACTGAGTTTGGGGGTTTTGCTGGTACTTCAGGCAACCACCCCACCCAGAGCTGAGCAAGCCTGTGTCCATCACACCCCACAAGACGGGACAGGGTGGGATTTAGTCCACTAATTTCAGTCTCCCTGCAACCAAGTCTCTTCCAGTCACTGCTATAAACCTTAGCCAAAGGTGGTGATCTTCCAGCAGATACCCCCTGATGCTCCCCTGATTTATCTGATCCCCTCAGACCACCACATCTCGCTCCGCCTGCTGTTTGTCAGGAGCTCGAGTCTGAGAGACTTAAGCCGAGCACGAGCACGTGGGTAATGCTGAAATGATTCACACTTGAAAGAAAAATGATACCGAGGAGATGCGTTTTCCTCATTTGAAACCATTTTGTCAGAAGAGCCACTTAGGCAGAGATAAGTATCTTGAACTCTCCAAAACCACTGAATTCATTTTCATGTTTAACCTCCCATCACCCGCTTCTCTCAGGGAGCCTCAGAGGATGCAGATAAGGCAGAATTATCTCTGGAGCAGGTAATAGCTGGAGGACCCTTCTTCTTGGACAGCCTCCTGGTCTGTCAGCACTTGCAAATGAGGATGGACTGGTTAGAAATGAAAGGAGTGTTAACTGCTCCCTGCAGCACCCCCCAGCCCGGGGGCTTTGCAGGGAGTTGGGGTAGTGGAGGATCCCAGTGCTCCCACTGCCCTAAATGTGGGGGCTGAGACACCCTCATCTCCCCAGGGATCACAAGGGTGGGTGGCAGGCAGAGCCCCAGAACCTCCAAGGAATCATTAAGGTTGGAAAAGATCTCTGTGAACATCGGGATCTTCCCGGGACCTGTCCCAGGAGAGGCAGCTAGGCAGGGTTCCATAGCAGGGGCTGACAGACAAGGGCAGATGCCTCCAGCCCTTTATTTAGGATGGAAAAAATAGTGTGTTTATCAGCAAGACCATTCAGAAACTGGAGGTCATTCCTAAGCAGGAAAAATCCCACTGCTTAATCCATGTGTTCGCTGCACATCCTGCACCCAGCTCCTCCCCCTCCTGCCATCCACAGGCCCCTCATATCCATTTGACACCACGGCGTGTGCCCCGGGGCAGGAATTCTGCACAGCACAGCAAGAGAAACTCGCTGCTCTCCCTCACATTCTCCTACTGACAGTATTTTTTTTTCAATTAATTTCTCATAAAAAAATAAAATAATAAAAAAAAAATAAAAAAGGTACTGCTAAAGGCTAAGGAAAAGGTCAAGATGTTTGTTTGTGCAGAACGTCTGCCCTTCATCCCCAGAGGCAGCGCAGACTGATGCACACTATTTAAAGAAATCAATTCATTTCAAAAAAGATCATTGAATTAATTCAAGCTGCTGCCACCAATTTAGCAAATTAAAATTCCTAACAGCAGCTGATTCATTAAAGAACTCGGAAAATATAGAGAAACATAAATAAAAAGGGAGCTGGTTGAAAGGCAGCTCTCCTGCCGCGCCGTGTTCGGGGTATTAAACATAAGCCAGTCACTTATGGGGATCTTCTGGCAATTTGGTCTTTAACTGATTTTCCAGTGTTTGTTTATTTTGTCTTGCACTAAATCAACAGCAGGGCTCTCCCAAGAACCCTGACTCTAGGAGTGAGTCAGCACTGGGATGGGTTTGGGTTTTCTGGATGAAGCCCTTTGTCTCCGGCTCCTCCCCGTGAGTGAGGAGGTGGGAGAGAGTGGATTTCATCTCCTGCCTTGCTCATCGCAGTGGGTGCTGAGCACACAGTGGGAGGGTGCACAGCTCATGGCCAGGAATGGCGGGTCTGGAGCAGCGAAGATGTGGGAGAACATCTTGATGTTTGGGGAACTAACTAAGCAAGGCCAGTGCACAAAGGAGTTTTCCAAAAATCCATGCCTAGCCACAGGCATTTCCAAGGGACTGACACATATCCCAAATCTCTACCCCAATCCCTTGGGCAAGGAGCTGCTGGGGGAGGAGGACAGAAACCCACCTGCAGTTGTGTCATAGGAGGGGTGGGGGAAAGGTCCAAGAGCAATGGGCATGGGGAACAGGTATCCATGCATGCAGAACTTGGGATGTGCTTGGCTGGCTGAAGAAGAGCAGAAAAAAAAAAAAAATCATTAAATCCCTGTTTGCTTTTGTTTTCTGCAGAATCACCATTCCATCACTCGGATGGGGACGTGCTGTCGTGTAAAACCTGCAAAACCCTCACTGAAATCAGAAGGCTGGGGAGGAAGGAAGGAGGGTGAATCTTGGTTAGAGAAATAAAATAAATAAAAAGAAAAATGGTGAGAGAGGGGGGTATATCAGAGGATCTGAGTCTGCTACTGGTACACCTTCTCATTTTTGTAACCTGAGTCCGAGATGGACGTAAATTATGAAAGATGGAATAACTGAAACCAGTGTCAATATTCCCATTGCTATTTTCCTCCAGGGAACGTGCCGGAACACCTGGAAGTGGCAAAGGTGTATGGGTAGCAGAACAAGGCTCCTTGCAAGACCTCCAGTTGGTGAGAAGGGAAAGCACAATTAGAATGGAAGTGCCCCATCAATATTAATACCACTGAGGCTTATCGTGATTAACAGTAATAGAATGAATGTTAAATGAATTAATTAATGGTTGGCCACTTATTTAAATATGTTCCCCAGCTCAAAGGAACACTTTATAATAGGTGGACATTAGTTCATGCTAAATTGACTATGGAATACCTATTGAATTAATTATTACATCCACGAGAGCAGCAAATTAATTTGCCATGATCAATCCTATTATAATAAATACCTAAAGAAGTAGCACAAATTTGCCAGTTATCAGAGCGAGTCATTTTACTTCAGGTGACATTATATTATGTATTTTTATATAATGTAATCTGATAGCAAACTCCCTCTCTCCAGCCTCCTTTTTTTTTTTTATCAAAAACTTGGTGGGAAAAACCTCAGTCGAACGGTGGCAGTGTGACTATTCCTGCAAGATTTTACAGGAAACAGGTCAGGGGCTGGGGGAGACAGCAAAGTCATTTGAAATTTTAATCACTGCAGAGTAGATTTATTGTGGGAACCTGCATCATTTGCAGCCCTACTGTGCTGCTCCACAACCACATGAGCACCTCTGAGTTGGATGGAAGCCCCAGCAGGCACAGGGTCAAGGTTTTACTGGTGTTTAAATCCAACACCCTTCACTGCACAAGGGCCACCAGTCACCACCAGCTGGGGCTCTGAACAGGTTTCACCTTCTCTTTCAGTTGTTGGGGTTTTTTTAAGCGTAAATGTGCTTTCAGGAAAAAATTTCAATTACTTTAAAAAAAGCAAAGCGGGCAAGATCTTAAAATAAAGAGCATAAACACACATGTTTATGGCCCTCCATGGTCCACCACTGGTTCTGGGCATGCAGGCAGCACATATGTGCATGTCCAGCCTTCCCTGGGCTGAAATCAGTGTGAGGTGGGAATGCTCAGCACCCTGATGTGGAAAACAGAAGACCAGGAAGGGCATGGGCTCAAGTTTAGCAAATTTAGACGAACACAAACCATCAAGAGGTATGTGAGGAAGGGTTGTGGAGGTATGTGAGGTGGGTTATGAAGCCACCACTTCCTAAGACTTTAAAATGGTTTATTAGATGGCATAAAGATGTTTCTACATTTCTGTGAACAGCCCTCTGAGAGAAAAATCCAAATTAAAAAAAGAGCACAGAAGGGGCACAGGAAGGGTGAGCCAGGTTTGCTTTTGGGAGAGAGACAATGAGAATGAAAAACCTGAAATAAAACCATCTCAGCATCCCTGGGAGCCCTCCTTGCGATTCTTTCCCATTCAGACCGTGAGGGAACGCTGTGGATACGGTGTGGTGGCATCGTACTCACTGTACCAGAAGGTCCAGATGGTCTCTGGGTGGCCCTCCCCAAAGAACCAGCACCTCCAGAAGAAGCCCTCATGGTGGAAAGTGAGGATCTCCTTCCTGGTCTCCGTCGGCGTTCCAGCCTGTGGGGGAACGAAAGTCCAGCTGATCCAGGGAGGATCAGGGTACAAAGTGTGTATTTTTTTTGCTTGGACAGGTGTTGCTTTCATTTTCTGATGGAGCTTTCATTTGTTGTTTGAGTTGGTTTTGGGGAACAAGGAGGCAGCTGCTGTTCTTGACTGTCTGTATCACAGCCCTAAAAGGTTCTGATTAACAAATTGTCCAAAATCCAGACCTGCACACAGCAGCTTCTTCTTTAATATCCTTAAACCACCGATGGCCAGAGCTGGACGGGTATGGCAGGGAGCTGAGCATCTGGGTGTGTTCTACTTCTTAAACCCCTTCCTTCAGCCCCCAGACCAGACCTGTGAGCACAAGGTTTCGGTCCTTCCAGAAGGGAAGATACTGCAAAGTTTAGCTGAGTATTATTTATCAAAAAACTTATTAAAGCTATAGCCAAAATCAATTTTATCTTTATCACACACACCCTGGTAAAGGAGACATGACTGCAACAGAACTATGTTTTGTGGAGGGTGGGGAATGTCCACATGGGAATGGGCCCTTTGAACTAGAGACAGGAGATGGGACTCAACGGGGAGGTGCTGGAAGGCACTTATCATGTCATGGCTTGGAAGGGACCTTAAAGACCAACTCATTCCATGGGCAGGGACACCTTCCACTAGCCCAGGTTGCTCCAAGCCCTGTCCAAAATGGCCTTTGGAGATGGGGCAGCCACAGCTTCTCTGGGCAACCTGTGCTGGAGCCTCACCACCCTCACAGGGAAGAATTCCTTCCCAATATCCCATCTCACCCTGCCCTCGGGCAGTGGGAAGCCATTCCCCCTTGTCTGTCACTCCAGGCCCGTGTCCAAAGTCCCTCTCCAGCTCTCCTGGAGCTCCTTTAGGCACCAGAAAGGGCTCTGAGGTCTCCCTGGAGACCTTATACTTCCCTCACCTCCATGTTTTTATACATTCTGACAGATTCCAGAGCTCTGACCTGATTTTCCTTTTACTTTCAGGATGAAACACTGACTGTGACAACGGTAACATTCAGCCCTGAAACCCCCTCAGATGCTGACTGGGTGCATCCACAGCAATTTCACTGTTTGCCAGACACTCAGCCCGTCCTTATCTGTGAGGAACAGCATTTGACGGCGTAAGAAAGGACAGAGAAGGTAAAAACACAGGAACAAAAATAGAAATAATAGAAACGGTGTCTGAAATAGAAATAAAATAGCTCAGAGGGAAGAGTAAGAGCAGCTCCTATTTCTGCCTGGTGCCTTTGAAGTGGCTCTGCCTCAGTGACAGGCACAGCAACGCTTGGCCAAGAGCGCATCTGAAATGTTTGAGATGCTTATTCACGGCAGGCAGTGAACCATCTCTGCTCTCTCCACTTTAAAGGACAACAAAAAAGGCAAACAATTAACATTGTCACTTCCCAAGTGCTCTAAAACAGCAGCACTTCTCTGTCCACAACCTCCTGCCATCTCCAGGGTTGTACTGCGCTGCTTGAAATAGTAAAGACCCTGCCCCTGTTTCACTTCTTCAGGCAGTTTTTCCACCATAATGTTTTTTTTTTCTCAACAGAGAAAGTCATTTGGAACAATGACTCAAGCAAACAGTGCCCCACATTTGATTATGGAATTCTGAAATGAAAGGAAAACATTTCTTGCTGGCATCACGATGCTCATCCAGGGTGAGTCACCACACCAGGGGGGGAAAAAAAAATCAAACCTAATTGGATTGAACTTTGAAGTAACAAAAAGTCTGCACACAACAAGGATCTTCCTGTCATTTTGTAACTGAAGCCACACACTGATCAGCACAGAAACACTTTTGGAGGAGTGGGTGGCTTGAGGAACTAAGCTGGTTGTTATTTCATTGAGGAGTCAGACAACAGCAAGTGCAGCGAAAATCCATCTTTAGAAAGAATCTGTAAACAAGTGACACCAGTCCTTGGCACTAAAACAGCAAACTGTCCTTCAGAAATTACATTTCCCACCAACCAAAATCCTCAATAAACCTTAATTTGAAAATATACAGGTCTCCTCTTATTAGATGGGCAGGAACTTGTCTACACTGCTCTGCATTTGATGTTCATTTTTGTTTTCTGTCTCTGCCGCAGTTGTATCACTTCAGATGTGATTGCCAAGCCCCACACTTTTAAATATGAACTAGTTTTAAATGAAGAAACTACAGAGGGAGAAATCTTTTAATGGCAAATATCAGCAGATCTCTTTTGTTTTTAGAGGGAAATGCTGTCAACAACTAAAGCTCTTACATTTCCGCCTTTCATTCCCTAATGTTCATATCTGCCAGATTACAGAGGTGCTGTCTTAATGTTTCCTAGACACACTTTACTTGAGTCAAAATGCTCAATGCTATGGAAAAGCCAGTTGGCATTTTTAAAAATTGGAAGTTTTAGCTCAGGCTGAGGTTTTACATTAACAGGTCACTTGGAGCAAAAAATACTGTCACAGATGTAAAAAATTTCAAAGTATTTACAGAAGCTAATTGTTCCAGAGTCAGACAAGATTTCAGAGCTCACCTCCCCAGCGCTCAGAGTGCTGTTCTCATGCTCGAAGACGCCGCAGGTCTCCGTAGCCAGGAGCCAATAATCCGTCCCAAAGGCGATGAGGAAGAGCAAGACGCCGGTGCCACCGAGGATCCCGGCTGCCAGGGCGGCTATGCCAGCCTTCATGGGGCACCACGAGGGAAGGGGGGATCGGAAAAGAAGAAAAACCCTGGTTTTTCCCGGGTGGCAGGAAGAGAGGGGAGAGAGAAGTGCTATTTTTGGCCATGGGGGATGATCTCCCAGCTGGTATGAGTTTCAGAGGGTGGTGGAACAGGACTAAGAAAAGCAGATGACCTGGTGGAACCGAACAGCTGTGGCATTAAGGATCATGACAAATCGCTCTGGAGGCAGAGCAGGAAGGGTTCCAAGTGAACACATGGCTGCTCATGTCAGAGGAGAGGAGCAGGGAGCCCTTCAGTCACGGTGCACAACTCCCAGGACTCCAGGGAGTTTTTAACAGCCTTTCTGCACAGATTAACAGAAGATCGGCCTGGTGTGAGCAGACATGAACTAAAGTATCTTCACCACGCCCTGGAGCCCTCAGTGCCCTCAGCCTTTGCTGTGAGACACCTCCAGCTGTGTCCTCACAAGGGCAGTGGAAGTGGCACTTCTGGAACGTGCTTCCCCTCCTTCCTCTGAACAAAACACAGCTGCCACACAGAGTAACCCCAGGGATCCAAGAGTAACCTTGAAATACTGGTGATATCTTAAATATCCTGGTCCTCTTGGAAGAGATGCAATCAACCAGTGCAAACACCTCTACACCAGGCAGGTCCACATCGAGCTACACCAACCAGGTGGACGCAGACAACACACTTGCTGTGCAGCTGTAGGATGATGTTCCCTCTCCTGCCATGGAAGAGTGGCCTCTACAGCATCCATTCCCCTGCCACCACCCCAGCCTGCGGTGGGAAAAGTGTCTCCTGGGGACGAGGACATTCCTGAATGGAATTTCATTGCCATTTGGTTCCTGATGTTTTTGGCTCCTGCTGGAGCATCTGCTGTAGATCACTGCCAGGAATGGGATGCCAGACTAGGGAAATTGTAATTTTTGTAGGGCAATGACTATATTCCTGTAATAACTATATAACTGTGACATGCCAGGAGGCTGGGGGAGGAAATTCAAATGACAGTGACAATCAAGTTCTGATTTTCTAACCTTGGACCTAAATCACGACCTGTCCTAAACAGGGGGAGGGATGAAGATGTTGACTTCCCTATCCCATGGGAATTTGTACTGCCAAATTAATTTCCAAATCAATTTAATATTTAAAGTTACCTTTGATAATATGGGTATCTTGGAGCAACTGCACACTGGTTATGGAACCTGGAGAGGATTGGGTATAATTTTGACTACACTTGTAGCCAACTGTTGAGGCATATGGACTGATGAACATACTCAGTCTTCTTCTATAGGCACAACAGACAAATTATAATAATTTCTTCTACCCTCTGCATTGTTTTTACTTAAATGTTGCAGAGGTAGCTGTTAAACAGCACATCAGACCTTTCTTCCTCAGTGTCACAGGGGCAGAGCTGCTGTTTGCTTGTCCCACAGGATCCAGGAGTGAGATCCCTGCCCAGAGAAGTCCCCAAACTGACACAGGGAGAAAGGAAAGGTGGGACGGGTCAAAACTCAGCCACAGTGCTGTGATTCTGTAGGAATGAACACTCACTGCCCCTCCATGGGCACTTAATTCACCCTTCATGTTGTGCTGCCACCTCCACTGGAGGCACTCCCAGATCCTGTGACGGGTTCCCCTGCAGGTGCTTGTGGTCAATTCTCCCTACGCCTCCACCCATCCCATTCCTACACGTATTAACCCTCTCCCAGTCCAACCTATTCCAGCATATCCGCTCATTTTCCACACCGTACCCATCTCAGTTATCCGCTACTTCCCAACTGCCATGAGGTGAGCTCCCTGCATCGAGCATGGAAGGGTTAATGAAATACAAATCACAGCGTATCTATCATCTAAACCATCAGTTACTGTCGCTGCCACTTAACTAACATGGAGGGCTGGTTAAACCTGTCTGAAGTGACAAGGAGAATCCTTGTGATCTCCACCTCAAAGCTGGACACAACCGACGGGGGAGCTTTGGCAACGCTTGAAGGAGCTCAGCAAAGACAAGGCTTTGCATTTTCATAGGTCACCCTGCAACTGCATGAAATTAAAATCCAAAGTGGGCACTTGTGTATTTAAAATTAAAATTAAAAAAAAAATAAAAAAGGGATTAATGCACACTCCCACGTTTCTGGGTGTGTTTTGAGTCAGCTGTGTTTGGCATCGCTGTTAGTGCTGTTTGCCATTTGGAAGGTGTCCTCAGCAATTCTGGGTCCCATCGGCAGAGAAAGCCCTGCATGGCCAAGGCAGAGCACTGCTGGTGCCCAGCCTTGGCTCTTCACGGGCTGCCTTGCGCCCAGTCAAACATCTTCCAAATTCCTGGGCTGTGGAAGAGGAATTGAGTTCACAGGGTTGAAACATCTCTCCGTGCAATGACCGCCCCACTCCTGACGGGTATTTCCTTTCAAGGACAGGTTGGCTGGAGCCCTGAGCGACCTGCGACAGTGGAAGGTGTCCCTGCCCATGGCAGGGGGTTGGAACTGGATGATCTTTAAGGTCCCTTCCAAGCCAGACCACTCTGCGATGATTCTACGATTCCTCATCACCTTCAGGATCTGAAAAATTCCTGGACGTGATGGACAATGAGACCGTGCGGTCTCTCCCACAGCCTGTAGAAAATGGTAATGACGTTGGCTGTCCTTTGCAGCCTGTGTTGGGATCTCTGGAATGCTACACCAAAGCTAGGGAGGTGTATTAACTGACCACCACCATGATCCGTGCAAACCCTTTAATTCCCAAGGAAAATAACCCACCCTTTCCTCCCTTACCTCCTGTGGTGCCAGCAGGGACCTGCCTTCAGCATTCTCTTAGCCACAGAGATCAAACTCTGGTGCCACCAAGGACAGCCCGAGGACTTCGATGGAAGGAAGGCAAAGTTATAACCCCAAGCTTTTTATTATTTCCTAATTGATCCTGGTGATTTTTAACCCAGTTATTTCAACTGAAATTGTGACTCTCCAAAACAAACATGTTCTAGCAAGAAGCTGGGGCAAGTCAGCTCAGATTTTTCACGGAATCAGTGTTTTACCTTTTGACTGATCAAAGGCTCCATCAGCACAGTCCGTGTTGTCATTATTTCTCGTGGTTTGATCCGTGCTCACAGGAAAATTTACATTTTATGGAGACAGAGCAACATATTTTCACTTTTTCCTGCTGAAAACAGAAATTTCTTGGAATTTGATGAACAGATGAGGTTTCAGGGCTGCTTGTGGAGACTCCCCCAAGTCCCTTTGGAGATCTGTAGACCTTTCTGCATTGGAGCTTGGCCTGATGATTGTGGGAGGTCAAACCCTGGACTAGGCTGTTCAGGGCACTGGTGGAATCACCATTCCGGGAGGGATTTAACAGCCATGTGGATGTGGCACTTGGGGACGTGGGTTGGTTTTGGGGGAACAGTTGGATTCAATTTTAGAGGTCTTTTCCAACCTAAATTATTCCATAATTCCATGATCTATCACACTCTGAAGGACATTCCACGCAGTATTTCCATGGGTAGGTGAAGAAAACGTCTCTCATGAGTCTCTTCCTTTACTGTTGTCTCCACAAACCTCAGAACAAGGAGAAGCCAAAGACAGCAAAGCCAACCAGACCATGACCAGTGCTACCCAAGCACTTCCAACTTTGCCTTGGAAAAGCCACCAAAATCCCCAGGTGGTCACAAAGAGCGATGCCCCAGTCTGACCTGTGCTGGAAGGGAGAGGAACAGATACCCACGTTGACATTTGCCCCTTTAATTCTGCATTAAAATTACAATCTCCAGTTCATCTCCATCCCATGCTCCTTTTTCACGTCTCCCGTCTCCACGTCTCTGGGAACAAGCACATAAGCCTGGATGTTGAAAGATCCTTAATGTTTCCTAGGAGGTCGAATCCCCTCCAGGACTTGATGTCAGGAGAGAAAAAAAGCTCAGATTTGCCTCACCTGCTTCTTAAGCACTGCTGGGCCTTTCCAGGATTAAACCATTATAATCTCCTTAAGGAGTTGTGAAATTAAATAAACACAAGAGTGATTTGCTGCTCAAAATAAAATATTAAAACGAGTCCATGTGTTGAAATGCCTTTTGGAATTGTCAGTGCAAAGGAGATTTTGCCCGATTTTTGAAGGAGCTGCTTGATCTGTGTGCCTGGAGTTTTCTGACGTGGCTTTTGGGCTCCCACTTTGCCATCAGCAACAACTTCTGCCCATTTTAACCCGAACTTTCCAAAGACTCCTGTAAACTTCCAGAGTAAGCACAGAGCAATAACTCTCTGAACTCCTGAAGGAATCAAACTGATGCAATTTATTTCCACAGAACCATGCAATATTCAATGATACACTGAATCCGTGTTTTCAACACTTTTTAAAGGACTAAAACCCTGGAAAGAATTAATTAGGCACGCTCTGAAGCCTGAGCATTTAACAGTTTTCCACTCGGTTGTAGAATTTTAAGACCACCAACACTGGATACTGGCAAAGATTATCAAAGGTATTCTGGGCTGAAATACAAACTAGTCAGAGGGCTTGGCCACTAAACACCTGGAAAATGCTTCATGAAAGCTTTAGCTGGGCTTTTATATTTTGTAAAGAAATCTTCTGAAAAAAAAATCCAGAGTATCCAGAAGGTTAAATTTGGGGCAGAGTGACTCATTGGGAAAGCATGTGCGGCAGGGAATATTGTCTTCTCTGCAGATCAAGCAAATGGTTAAAGCAGCAGAGGGGTATTTATGGACCCAGCGCTGCAAAGTGGGGCTGGAAGGGAATGATGGGCTGGGATCTGCCCAGTGCATGGATCCAGCCAGTGCATGGACCTGTGGGGCTGGATGGAGCAACGTCCACAGCCACGAGCCACAACATCTGGAATGTGCCAGAATGTGGGAGATCCTGCCATCAAAATGTCTTCCATTGTGCTGAAGTGAGATGAAAAGGTGTAATTCTGAAAAAATGCAAGGAATTTTTTTTCCTTTTTTCCCCCCACATCAAATAACATTTCAGTTCCATTTTCTGGCAGCATCCTCCTTTTCCCCACTGCTGCCTACAACAGTATTACAAAACCCCAAAACAGCCACTGTTTGGTAAGGTCCTCACTGGCCCATAACGATATCGCAGAAAACTGATTTCACATGATGGGAAACGCTCATTATTTTAAGTACCTGATGCCCAGAATTATGACGGATGCTTTACAAGACAAGGATGGTTCAGACATCCAGGTATTTCGGTCAAAACGAAGACAGCTGAGATGCAAAACTACAAACCCAAAACAAAACTACCAAAAAAAACCCCACCAAGCAAGAATTAGCCACCAGCTTCACAGTTTCTGTCCTTGACTGAAGATTCCTAGACAAGCAACTCGATTTATTTTCCTTTTAGGTCTCAACCTACAGAATAAAAACGACCCACCTTAGTAAATACTTCTGTAGGTATTTCCTACGCAGAACTTAAGGAGAAACTTTGAACACTGAGGACATGGAACTGCAGGTGAACAGAGACATTTCAACCCCAGAGAACGTCAGACTCAGTATTTTGTTTCCTTTGCCAATGAACAGCCCATTTTTCTCCCTCATCACAACCCCTGTCCTCCCTGGTCATCCTGTGATCACCGGCCAAGGGTTGAATGAGGCAGAGCTCAATGAGACCCTCCCACATGTCACCAACCCCCAGTGACACCACCCTGAGGATGTCAGGGGTACAAGGAGGCAATAACTCTGAGATGAGCTCAGAACACAACATATTTAATTGAAATAAAACACATCAACATACTCATATATGTTATATATTATGTCATACGTATCGTGTATTACAACATATTGAAGATGGATTAAACTGGGAAACAAACCCAAATTTTAATAAAGTAACTGAAGGTGACAATGAACTTAAACTACAACCTATAAATATGTACATCTATGTATAAACACACATGAAATGCAACATAAGCCTAAAAGGGCCAATTTTCCTTTGCAATGAGGTGAATTTCCAGAGACAGGGCAGTGAGGAGTGGCGTTCAAGTCAACAGGAACTCCCTCAGTTTATGGCAGGACACGGTAAAGGAGCTTGTTCGGGTGACAATGAGACCTCTGCTCATTGCAAAGCAAATGCACACAGTTTGCTGTCTCTAATTTAAAATGAAAGCCCAGGTGTACCAGACAGTGGTCTCCTCATGGAGCGTTTCTGCACATGGGAGGTTGCTCAGGAAGCCCAAAAATATCATGGAGGGAAGTACGTGAATTCCTACAGTTCCTTCTCATTTTGTTTCAAATTAAAACTTGTTTCAGATTAAATCCTCTAGGATCCTTCCATGCAGAGGAAGGCAAAGAGAAAGAAAAACGCTGATGCAGAGCTAAAACTTGCCCTGCCGGGTTCAGCTGAGGACAGGGATTCAAAGGCTTGAACTTACCTGGAATCTCAAAGAAAATGGGGATTTCTGTTTTCCTCAGGCCCTGTCCCTGCGTGTGCTGTGCGGAGGGGTCACACCTCTCCTGGCAGAAGTGCCCCAGAGCAGGGAGGCTTTTGGGTCCCTCCCTGCTGCACCTTTTAAGACGACGCTTTCAAACCCCCTCTGACCCCACGGCTGTGGCAGCAAAGATCATCTTAGAGTATCTTCACAGCCTTGCTGCAACCAACCAACCGCGTCAGAGGACTTTCCCATCTATTTAAGGGCTGGCACACTCATCTCCTGCTATCACCACTGGATTTGGAGCTCCCTCACTTTACTTGTTGCGGTGAACCCCTCTTACATCAATTTTTAAAGACCAGTAAGAATACCTTTCTCCCTTTTAAGGCAGCTGTGCAAAGTTTTCATCAGAAGAACTGTGCCTGGGTGTGGGACAGCCCCTCTGGTAAGACACACCACCTTAATTAATTGTCATTTACCTTTGGGCTTCACATGATGAATGTTCATAGCCAGGATCCATCAGTTCCCGAGGAGCAGAAGAGATCTGTTGCTGTTTCTCCTCTCTTTCCTCCACCCCCTAATAAAACCTTCTTTGAGATTATTGAGTTTTTCCCAACCTACGACCTAAATTCTCCCTGTGTTTAGTCTATCCCTGCCACCTAACGAGAAGATCTGACATCCTCCCTTATTGAAACACCTTCCTTGCAGTTTTAGGCAGTTTCAGCAGTTTTCCCAGTCTGAACAGGCTCATTTTTCCCAGAAATTTCTTAGAAATTCTCTCTCAGCCACTCCCTTGCATTGCTAACGCTCAGCTCAGCATCTTTTCCATGGGAAAAACCCGGTGTTGGGCAACAAGACCAAGTTTCCGTGCAAACCACCCCGGATATTCCGCCCTGTGCATGCTGTCCTTTCCAATATGCATCTTATTTACACTATCTACACGTGGAGCAGCTACCCAAGGAAGAGTCAGACCCCGGTGGGAAGGCAGAGCATCACTGGTGTCTGTGTATCTCCAGACTCAGCCCTTTCCTCAGGTCTTTCCCCTCTCCCCAGGTCCCGCCGGGCTGTGGTGGGGGAATGACACACACGGACTTCGACCGGTTCTCCTTCCCTTCCCGGACCTTTTCCGTGTTCCCCACTGTGTGAAGAGAAAAACCACGGGCTTTGATGAGAAACAATCATTTTTGTGGGTCAACAGGAACGAGGAAATCCCAGGAGCTGCTAAGGTGGCCATGCGCTCACCGAGGATGAGCTGTTCCACCCCAAGGACCACTTCTCAGTCATAAAACCAAAAGATCAGTGTTCCAATGGAAGAAACCCCTCCCCCCCAACAAAAAGACCATTTAACCCCTGCTTTATACCTTGAAACACATTACATAACTGGATCAATATCACCATTCTTTGTCAGTCCCCCACCTGCAACTTTACAGAACAAAAATTCCCATCAGCAACCACCTCAGAACAGCTTTGGAAGGTGCAGCAGCACCTGGAATGTCACGTTGCCATATTAAGTGATCTGGGGCATGGGGGGACTGTACATGCAACCACCCTGGAAGGGTTACAGTCTCCTTCAGTCCTGTCACCAGGGTGTGTCAGGGGGCCATGGTGCTCACGTTTTTCCCCGGGGTGAAAAAAAGCCTACCCAGAGACACTGGGTTTGATCACTTTGCTCTGCTTATGCTCATGGTTTTCTTCAGAGAGAACATCATTTAAATATTCACAGTAAGCTGTGGATTAAAACAGCTGGATGAAGCAACCTGAGCTAGTGGGAGACGTCCCTGTTCATGGCAGAGGGGTTGGACTAGATGGCCTCGAAAGATCCCTTCCCACCCAAACTATTCCCACTGACCTCAGGTTGGGCTGAGAAGGAGCCCCAGGGCTGGGAAGGCTCTTCATGCTCATTCATGATGTTTATCTAAGGAGACCCACTTTGTTCCCCACATCATCCCTGAACCTGTTGGGTCATCCCACATGGAGAAAGGGGCAGGGAGAGCAGGGAATCACCCCCAGGCCCCTCCCACTTACCGGTGAAGGAGCGGCAGAGCTTGGGCTGGGGGGTGGGATCACCTTGTGCCGAGCAGGAATCGTCCTTCTGGGACTGAGGGAGAGAAGGACTTCAGTGCATTTATGGAGGTGGCTACATGTCTGGGAACCACACTCCTGCCTCATAAACAAGCATTTGCAATCCCCGAGGATTCCACTCCCGTTTGTTTAACTTCTGCCACAAAAAAAACCAACCAACCAAACAAACAAAAAAAACAAACAAAAAAAAAAACCAAAACAAAACAAAAAAAACCCACAAAACAACAAAACAAACAAACGAACAAAAAAACAAACAACCACCACCAAAAAAAGAAGTATTGCTAAAAACAGACCAAATGCATGGCAGGAAACATTTACAGACACTGATTTGTTCTGAGTTGGTGAAAGAGGTCTGGGCTCTCCAGCAGTGGTTCGGCAGGGAGGATGGGAAGGAGCAGCCCTGGAGCTGGGAGGATGGGGCAGGAAAAGCAAAGCTGTCCCCAAAATGTGGCTGTTTCTCACCTTGGCTGTTCCCCACCTTGGCTGCAGGCCAAGGAGGCAGGTAACGAGCTGCACTAACGAGCTCCCTGTCCTTTCACTCCAGCGCTAATCTCCACCCTCCAGGACAAAACAAATAGAAATAAAAAAACCTCCCAATCAGGTAGCACAATGCTGCCTGGATTGTTCGGTCTCGCCGTAAACTGGGAATAAGTCTCTCACGCAGCGGTGATTTGGCACCTCGGTCCAGCAGCCCAGACTGCCAAAATAACTCTGGACACCTCCCAGCCTGGTTCGCTGTTTTGTTTCGGTTCGTTCTCCTCCCTCCCCTAACGAGGACCGCTGCCCTCCAGCCCTTGTTCTCCCTTTTATTGACCATTTTAATAACAATGCCGTCCCGGCTCCCTGGAAAGCCATTCCCAGGGGCATTTCACATTCTCGGAGCCTGCTCCATGAAAGGGCTCGGGCATAATTACCAAAGGCGGTGTGTCATTTACGCACATGGCTCACAGGCAGCTCCAAATCGGCTCCTTCTGGGGGAGCGCACCCGAGTTTTGGCAGAAGATAAGAGGCCGAAGTTGCCTGGCTACAGGTGCAAGGATTTGCTGGTACTCAGAGGTAAATAAAGGCTATCCTGGGTCTCAGACTCCGCCCTGCCAGTCTAGGCTGTGCTGGAGCCCTGCCGAAAAGAAGGCGAGCCCCAAATGCGGGCGGCGGTGGGAGCCAGCGGGATGCGCGGCTCCAGGAAGCGGCAGCCTTCGGCAGGAATTTTGTCCCGAGGCGGAGGAAGGCGAACTTTCTGCTGGAAATAGACAGTCTTGGAGTTAATCCTCTGGGCTACAGTTCAGCTCTGAAGTCACCCCCTACTCCTGCCAAGGTTTTTCTGCCTGGTATAAATCGTTTAACCTGCGCCACCGGTTCCGGGGGGATGAGGACTGTGCTTTTCTTGCTGCTTCTGCTTTTCCCCAGTTTGCTCTCCAACCTCTCCTTGGCAGGGGCTCGAAAGGCAGCCTAAGAACCCCCTCTCATTACTGCCAAAGCCCAGGTAGACACCTGAAGTGCAGGAGACCCCTAAAGCCACCCAGGAGAGGTGATTCACAGTCACAGAATGGTTTGGGTTGGAAGGGACCTTAAAGATCATCCAGTTCCAATCCCAGTCCATCCTGGCTGAAGCCTGGTGCTCATCCTGGCCTGGGCACTGGTTTCTCCTGTGGAAGGAGATGGATTGTCCATCAGCCAAGAGGAATTTGGCTCCTCCCCGGCCCGATGAAGCCACAGACCTACAGAAGGAAGCTGTTCCACCCACCCCTTATTTTGTGGTGACTGACACAGGGGTGAAAAGACCAACCAGCACCTGATAAATTATGAGATGAAGCCAAGCTACAACACCCTCATATTTAATAGCAAAGCACTAACCAGCTTCATTAAGAAAGAAAAATATATATGTAGACACTCAGCAAGCAGAAAAAACGTTTTTTTTTCCTGAAACCAAAGGGATTCTTTAATTATTCCCTCAGCTGCCAACACTTAACCGACTGAACGCGTCACCAAAGCTTCTTCCAACAGCCTGGCAACAGAACTGCAGGAGTTTCACCAGCCCCAGAGGGGTTTCAGTGGCCCTTTGCTGGAAGTTCCTTCCCCATCCCTGCCTTTCCAGCTGTATGTGCAAACACAGTTGTAATGCTTCCATCTCGTGGTGAGATGCAGAATAGAAACACGTGTGGGGTGACAGCATCCAGTTTTTTCTTGCTGACTCAAAACGTGGAAGGCCAAAGCCTTCCCCTTTGGGATTACAAAAGATGGGATGTCTGACAATCAAAAAAAATCTCAAACACTAACTACCTTCACTTTTCATTCATCTCTTTTTTTTTTTAATCAGGAAAATGCCATTTTCTTGTCAACTTGGCATGAAACTAAATATAAGTAGCTGCTTTTTTGCCTGAAAATTTTAAGTATGGAGCTGCTCATAATGGGCTAAAATCTACTTTTTAGTACAGTGTTCCTCCTTTCTGCTGACAAATTCTGCAATCTGTCCTCCTACAGCAGGAAGTAGCAGCGTTCACCCACCCTCCTTAATATTATATAATATTATATATATAAAATTAACATCATGCTAATATTCCAGGGCTCTGTTAGAACATCTTCCCATCACTTTGGGGCATTGCCTTATTTCTATTCACAGTAAAGCAAGGCAGATATTCCTAAAAAATATCAGATAAGCTGCTGATGTCACAAAATAGGCCTGGCTTATTTTGGGCACGGCTGGATGGTTCTTGGCAGGTGTCAATGGGATCAGCTCCCAGCATCTAGTATCTCTCTCTTCAAAGCCAGGTTGGGCAGGGCTTGGAGCAACCTGGTCTAGTGGAAGGAGTCCCTGTCCACGGCAAGGGATTGGAACTGGATGGTCCTTAAGGTCCCTTTCAATCAAATTGGCATTTTCCATGACCCACAGGGCTTTTTCCACCATCACAGGGCATATCAGACACCATCCACGAGTCAGAGACAGTGAGTTCTGCTGCCTTTGCAATTCCCCAAAACTATTCTCTTCCTCGAGATCCCAGCTATAAGAATGCAAAGGAACAGGACAAACGGCCTTCCCAAAGCTCCTAAATTTGCCACCAGATGCAGCAGCGAAGGAGAAAGCAGGACCCCAAGGGTTAACAATCAAATATCCTTAAAGCAGGAGCGTCGTGCTGAAAATCAGCCCGAGTTTGATGTTGCTCTTTTGAAGTTTAATTATACCAAATGTTCTACAGGAACATGCCATGTTCTTGCCTATCTATTTTGAATTGTAAGTACCAATCAGCATGTAAATGATCAAATTAAAGCTTTTAAGTTGTTTGCAAGAGCTGGAGCACCTTTCTGTGAATGAAGGGCCGAGAAGCAGCAGCTTTTGGTGCATTGCTGCTGTTCTCGGTGGGCTCCTCCATGACTGGCATTTCCACAAGGAAAATGGAGTGAAAGAAAGCCCAGGACAGCCCCAAGTTCTTGTGGTGTCATGGAAAATTACTGTCTAAAGAAAGGTAATCTATTTCTTTTTCCAAGGTCATTTTGGTCTCCTTAATGATGGAGCCTTGCTGCCCAGGTTAGAGATCACAGTTCGCACTTGGACAGTGCTCCAGCCATCAGAACCTAAAATTTGGAGAAGTGGGTGAAATTTAGGGATGGGCTCAGCAATTACTGCTAGCACCAAGCCTGACAGGGCTCGAGGAGTGTTTGGACAACACCCTCAGGTACATGGTGGGATTCTTGGGGCTGTCCTGTGAAGGGCCAGGAGTTGGACTTTGATGATCCCTGTGGGTCCCTTCTAACTCAGAATATTCCATGATTCTACAGTGCTGCTGACCTGGAGGTTTGGGAGCAGAATCTGGTTAAATGCTTTTCCTCTAGAACAAGAGTTACAGAGGATGGGAGGAACTGAAAAGACCAAACCTGTTTCTCATGCACCACCCCTGGACTATTTTGTCTTTCCATGAGGAAACTGGCTCAGCTTCTCTCATTGACTTCCAAAGAAGTCAGGAAAAGCCTTCAGCACAGACATTGTATTTACATTGTTTCTCCTCTGATTCAGAACATGAACCAACTCTGCCAGCAGAAAATTGGAAAAAGTTTTGGTTCTCCCAAGAATCCAGTGAGCAAAACATCCCCCTATTTTCTGCCCAGAACTGTAGCTGCTTTTAAAAACAAAAACCCCACCTCCAGAATAAATAAGAAAGCTCCCAAAAATGCCTCGGTCCTTTCAAAAGAGTTTTGGGGTGGGGAACTACCAAACAGTTTCAAATATTTACAGTCCATCTGGACCACTGACAATGGGGGAACCAAATTCCTGTCTTTGCTGAACTCGCCCAGAAAACATGGGGAAAAAACAGACCTTGGAATGTACAGAGTGAAGCCCAATAAATAACATTTGCTCGGTAAATAACCTGCCTAGCACAGAAGGCTGTGTTCACAAGGCACTGGATGGGGCTGTGCTCAGGGAGGCTCCTTGGTTTGGCAGCAGCTGGGTTGGGTTCTTCTGCCTCAGCATTTCCTACTCGCTGGAATGCGATTTGGGATTGAGATACCCTTTGTTTTTTTAATTTAAGGTACCGGGATTTGTCTTTAAAAGGAAACACCCTCAGCAACAAACAGGCTGCAGTTACACCTGCCCAGGGAAAGCAGCCTGGGCATGATCCCCGCTTATCCCTGCTCCCTCTTACCTCCTTTCTGGAGCTGCCCGCGTCGCTCCCGCTCACTTCCACGAGGAGGCTCTTGTGCCGGAGGATCAGGATCTCCTTGGCGTGTTCCGAAGGCTCGGACTCGCCGGGCAGGGTGTGCCTGTTGTACGCCGGGCCCTGCACGAGGCACCAGAGGTGAGTTGGAAGTGGGACCATCCCAGCCCTCGCTTCACTGCCTTCATCCCCGTGACCGCCCCGCCTATTTATGGGGATAAGCTGGTCCATGAGAGGTGGGAAGGGAGGGAAAGCCACAGAGGGGAGATGGGGCTCCAAACTCTGCTTTCTTCAGGCGAAATTGCCCAAGAGATCACTGAATGACAAGACTGAGATACGGCTCTGATAGTCCAGGTAACACGTGGAATGAGTGCAACGACTGCTGGAGGCACCCTCAGCCCCAGCCCCTCTGCCCAGCCGTACAACACCTTATATCAGCCCCACCTTCCTGTATAGATCATGCAAACAACAGGAACCATAAATCCCAAAGTGAAATCTCCCACGGAAATCAGTAGGAGTTGGGATAACTCTATCAGTACGGGGGGTGAGGCTGGATTTGGGCAGGAGTAAGAGTAAGCGCAAACAGGAGCTGTGCCTTTATCCTCGTCCCCTTCCCCATATCAATATGTTTCCTCCCAGCCTTATTTCCTTGCTTCCCTTGGCTCAGCAGAGGGACAGGAGGGGGTGGCTGATCCCCCTGTGCCGAGTGCCTGCACCAGCCCCATCTCCAAGGGCTCCACGTTCCGCGTGTAATCCGTAAAACAAAGGCTTAGGTGGATTTTAAGGATAAAGCTCCATGTGAACAGCAATTGCCACGCACAGCCCTGGCGCTGTGTAAAACCCCGGCCACGATCCCTGAGTGGCTCTGTAAACAGCAGGCGGGGTTTGTGCTCTTTAACCAGCTGTACCAGCTCCAGGGCAAAACTGCCGGGTGCTTTTAAAACCTCTGCACATCAGTTCTCACTCACAGCTCACCCACTGCGTCCTCTTCCACGGGAAAAAGCGCAGTGTGAGGACAACCCACCCCTGCTCTGCCCTGTCAGTAACCAGGAGCTGCTGCTGGATGTGCCTGAAGTTCCATGTGCTCCTCCTTTCTCCTTTCTGCTGCCGGGTACTGATGCCGAAAATACTCTGGGAAATTATAGGCTGACTGGGTGAACCTTTCAAAAGCTGTCATGTGCAAACAGAAATGTGCCACTGACTTGGAAACTGGATCTGGCTCCACACAGCCAACTATTCTTTGCTCACAAAGAGACATCATGGGTAATTATGGAAATATTCATAACATCTGCTCAGGCTGCTCAGATAACTGAGGTAACTTGTGCTGTTGGACAGTTAAAACACAGATGGAGGGAAAAGTTATACCGTTCTCCTGATCCGGTATAGGTTCCTCGCCAAAATTTCCTGCATGTTATCCAGGACATCAGGATTCTGAGTATCCTCCAGTTTTTGGTCTGTTCTGACAGTCCTGTCATTGCTGCTGCAAAGAAAACCAGGACCCCTTATTTTAGAAGGGACACAACCAGTGCACGCCCAAATGCCGGTACCCCCAGCAGCCCTTTGGGATCCCACCCCAGCCAACATGACCCGTTCAGCTCATCCTTGCAAGGGGGGGAATTTGGCATTTGCATCAGAGCTGCGTTGTCCATGTGCTCCTCGGTGGATAAAAGAGCAGAACCATCAGTGAGGAGCGAAGTGCCCATTCTGGCACTCGAATACTCATCCCTGCTGTGTCACTGGTGGTTCCTCCAGGACACTTCACGGTGCAAAACCCTCAAAAATTGGGCAAGAGCCTTTTCCTCAGAGCACCATTTCCACGTAACTCAGGTGAGCCTCCACGTCACCGGTGTAGGCAGATGCCCATCCACCCCTTCCTTTGTAACACCCACCCCCTGACCTTCAAGAGACTGAGGAGGCCTAAGAGGGTTTACTCACAGCAGGGAGGGGTGGGCAGGCCCGTGGCCCAGCTGCCCAGCCTCTGCCAGCTCAATGGCATGTTTCCTCTCCAGCTTCTCGTAGAGCAGCACAATGCTGGACTTGGGCTGGTCATATTCCCTGAGCAGGATCTTCTGCAGGTATTTGCTGTTGAAATATTCTAATCTGGTTGAGGAAAAAGCAAGGTGGGCTTAGTCTGCTCCAGGACTCCCCAGCATCAAACCAGACCTGAGCAAGCCAGCAGGTTCATGGCCCACAACTGTCCCATATCCCATTTTATTACATTATATTCCATCGCTTTCTGTCCAGAAATCGATGGGTCCAAGAGGTTTGTCCCTAATTATTTCTGCACTCCAGTACACGTGCCAAAATATTAAAACCTTCCAAAATACAATAAAAAACTCCCCAAAATGCCAAATTTAGCATGAACCCCACTCTAAGTCCTACAAGCACATGCAGCAGCCCGATTTAACCACTTCCAGATTCCCTTTTGAGCCATTTCCTCTTGCTTTCAGCTCAAATCATAGAATCATTTAGGTTGGAAAAGTCCTCTAAAATCGTTATCTCTAAAGGAGTCAGGATGCTCCTCAGTAGCAGTGATTCCCATACCCTCTAGTGGCACTTCCAAGCATGGGCATTCCAAAAAAAAAATAAATCTACCAGCTGCATCTGTGTCTGCACAGCCAAGGAATTAAACCCCATAGATTGCTATTAGTATATTTGATGTTATTTGTGTTTTTTTTAAAAAATCTCACCGTGTTTCTTTAAATTTTAAAATGTACCAACCACCAGAATTTAATGAAAATTGAGCACTTGGCTACAGAAATCTGTAGAGATCCTCTGTAATTTTTCAGTCCGCAACAAGCAGTGCTGCAAACTCATATTTTTAATGTTAATTTTTAACGTTTTAATGTGAATTGCCAAGCCTGGGTTGGGGAGCTCAGCTCCCACATGGCCAGACAGGCAGGAGGGCACAGGCAGGGATGGGCTGTGTGTCATGGCCATTCCACTTCCAGAAGATTCCTCTGGATAAGAAGGGACAAACAATACAGGAGAGGAGAAAGGACCTTTTTAGGGTGATGTACCAGAGGTGTCTGCAAGCAGGGAAGCGCCCCAAGAACCCGGAGCCACCTTGGACAAGGAAAAGCTGCCCCTGTGTCACCTCCCTTGTGCCACAAGGATGAACAAGGCTGAGCTGCCCACAGCAGAAACTTTGGGAATACAGAAACCAGCCTCCTTTTTTTATCCTACACATGTCCACAGCTGTCTTTTGGCACATCCTTACTTGTCTTTCCAGTAATACTGTCCCCAGTGTCCAGATATATCTTCAATGCCAGCCAGCAGATGATCCAAGAACTAAAGAGAAGAGAGGATTTGGCTGTACCCCGGGGATGAACCCAGCCAGCAAACAGCAAGAGCCACACACACAACACAGGGGATGCTTCCAGCTCGGAATATGGAGCTGGGAAACAAGCAGAAGGGGTTTTGGGGTAGTTCCCCATCCAGTCATCCCCGTGGATCTGTTGGTTCTGGAGTACAATAAGTGGTTTGCTTTCAGGTCTGGGCAAGCAGAGAATAAATGCTGAGGGACATGAACCTGCACCTGATACGTGCAGGATGGCTGAGGGCTCACATGGCCTCCCACTGGGCCTTGAGAGGCAGGAACTGCTCCTACTGGGGTTTTTGAGGACGATTTGACTCAGGAAATCAGGATATAAATGTAGGTAACTCATAAATGATGTTTTCACTTGAATACTAAATACTGCCTTCTCCCAGACACCCCCCACTAATCACTGGCCATATTATGCCTCATACAGAGGTTTTTATTATTGTTTAAAATATTAAAATTATATTCAAAATCCCAGACAGGTTGGTTTTTTCCACCTAGAAGTTAAATCTTTGTAGCTTCCCAAATTGTTTTCCGTCCTACTGGAATCTCTAAACAGGGAAAGGGCTCTGCTCTGCTGCCCCTCCCCACTCAGGTCCCGATGACCCTGGAGCTTCCTCTAGCTCTAACTGGGTTTTTTAAAATATTTTTTCTTGGGTCAGAAACAGAAAATTTCAGAGTGGCTCCCTCAGCCCTGCAGCCTGGTGGGGGTTTAGTGTGCTCACATTGGCAGCTGCATGTTCTGAGGACCTCCTAACCCACCATATTGGAGGGAACCACTGGAGTGCCAATCCCTGGAAGTGTCCAAGGCCAGGCTGGACAGGGCTTGGAGCAACCTGGGCTGGTGGAAGGTGTCCCTGCCCACAGCTGGGCGTGGGATGAGCTGAGCTTTAAGGTCCCTCTTCCCATCAGCCCCATTCTATGGTTCTATGACATTAAACCCACACACACTGATCATCACTCCTGCGAGGAACAATGTCCTGACCATCCAGATGGAGAAATAAATTTGAGGAAGAAAGCTGCCCTGGCTTCTGCATCCCTGATTTTCAACTATCTGCATTATTACCTTCTCAACTTAATTGGTACAGAGCCATTTTCAGCTCCCCTCTCCTAATAAATACATTCCCAGAGATGATTTACTATTCACGCAGCAACAAAAGAAGAAAGTCTTCTCTGTTCACAGCAGGAAAAGACTCTTCAGCCTCTCGAGCTGTTCTGTTCACCTCAGACAGAGCCCTGCAGAAGGACCTCCTTGTGAGGGTGCCAAACAGGTTTTGTAAATGTCCTCAGCCCTAATGGCTTTATTTCTAAAGAGGACAATGACAATAGTATTCCTTAAGGAGCCAAACCCACAGAAATGTGACGGGGATTGAACAGCTGGATTCAGAAATATCCTAACTGTGCACTGGATGCAGATGCAAAGCATCAGCTGGTTGTGTGGAATCCCTTGATCTCCTGGAGCTGAGCCTCCCTCTGAAGTCCTCTATGACTAGAAATACCAATGTTTGGATGGTGAGAACACAGTGAATGAAACCCTGAAATCCCACCTTTGGGTTATGGATTTAGAATCATGGAATGCTTTGGGTTGAACGGGACCTTAAAGATCATCTCATTCCACCCCCTGCCATGGGCAGGGACACCTTCCCCTAGACCAGGTTGCTCCAAAGCCCATCCAACCTGGCCTGGAACAATCCCAGGGATGGGGCACTTCAGAGGTTCCTTCCATCCCAACCTCATCCTCTTTTTTCTGATTTTTATGCAAAAATATCCCAACCATTGGTGGTGATGGGATTGGAGAACACATGGAAGATCCCAAGCCTGAAAGCAACCAAGTCTCATTTTCTTTCTTTCCAGAGAAGCAGAAAAATTGGAGTTAAGTCAAAGTTTAAAGTTTTGGGTAAGGGATCATCTCTTTCTATCACGTTTGGGCATTACCCAATGGAACATCAGCCTGACTGGTGGCTGCTCTTCCAAAGCAAACAGCAACTCATGGTTAGGAAGCTGCACAGGACTTCCAACCTGCAAAGGGACTGATATGAGGAGGATTTGGGTCAAACTGCAGATCTGTTGGGTCCCTGAAGACACCCCCATCTTAGAAGGCCCATCCTACCAGCAAAGAAAGCTCTGGCCATGTGCTGATCCTTACCCGGATGTGGATCTGCTCTCCCACCGTGGGAGCACTCTCCCTTTTCCTCTTGACAGCCAATAGGTCAACGAGAGGACGGATGGTCATTCCCTGCAAAACAACCACACACACAAAAATCAGCCTTTTTTACCCATCAAATGTTCCTGGTGGGACAAAACCACCAGCACGAGGATGGGCCGTGTTCCGCTGCCTGAGCCAGCACCTCTCATCTGCCCTGCTTTAGTGGCAACACATGACCTGAAAAGCTTCAGCAAGACTGGAAACTGTTCTCCCAAATGCAAACCAAACCCCTGGTTTGCTCGTGGAAGCAGCCTGTCAACGGGAGCTCACGCGGAGAATTTGGGATGGGGGAGGCACAGAGGGAACGCTCCACTCGCCTCATCTGGCAGCTCAGAGCCCATGGAAAGCCAGCCAGTAATTCCAAGGTCAAGCCTCTGGTTTGCTGTTGCTTGTGGCCTCCCAAATGGAGAGGGGCTTGGAATGATCAAAGTTCAAATGCCTAAAATGATGATAATCCCTGAGATTTCTCAGCACGGAGCCTCTGCCAGCAACTGCTCACTTTGGAGCTTTATGTGTCACAGCCCATTACTCCAGCGGTCTCTGATGGCCAGCCAGGGGCTAAGTTTGCTAATCAAAGCATCCACCTGGTGGGAAGGGTCAAGGGAGAAGTTTTAATGTCCTTTAAGCCTTGTGAGACAACTTCTAAAACACTGCCAGGGTGTGTTTCTTAGTCTGGCTTCGGTATGAAATGACTTTTCTAGGATGTGTTTACAGCAAAAATGATGGAGTAGTTGATGTTTATGACTTCTGAATGTCACAAACGCTGGCACAGAGGAGAGTCGAACACATTTTTAATTGCATAAACAATGTGTCATTTTAATAGCTAATAGCAATAAAAAACGCATTGCTATTCAGGGTCAGTAACACAGAACTCACAAATTCAGAAATAACAAATATTACAAAAATTAGGTGGAGACTGCACAGCTTGTTCTCTTGGATAACCCGTTGCAGTTGTTTGCATTTATAAAGCAGCATTTGGGGCCGTTATGGGAACCCCATGTCATGTCCCCTCACCTGGAGGTCCCCGGTGATGCTCCTCCACTCACCAGGGACAGCTCAACCAAGGGCATCACCTGATGCTCTGTTGTGGCCCACACAACATTTTCTACCTCCTGCCATCCAAAGGGGCAACGTGGGCAGCAAACAAAACCCACCCACCTCTTCCCAACTCTTATCTTTGCTAAGAATTCCATGGAAGAGGTCACAGGTCACTAAGTTGGGAGAGTGAACTACAAATGGAGAGCACAGCGTTTCATTTTAAACCACAGCCAGAGGCAGAACAATGAGGGCTTTTTGTGACATTCCAGCCAAGCCCACAGCTCCTTGGAGGGCTTCCTGGTCATGGCTCATAGCCAGCCTGCTTGGAAGCACTGAGGATTTGACAATTGCTCAGTCAACCTTCTCAAAATGATTAACCAGGCTTTTTGTGGGAAGAGCCTTGCGCAACTGGGTTAGAGAGGCCAAGAGAGAGGAGTTTCCTGGGTTCTGCAATGCCCTGATAGACCCATGGATGGACAAGCCCAGCTATTTTACAGGATTGTCCTTCCTCTGTAGCAGCATGGGCAGGATTTCCAAATAGAAGCTAGTGGGTTTGTGCTCTGACAAGATGCTTTGCTGGCCCAAACCAGCCTGGAAGGGGCCAAATCATCTCTCCTTTAGTTCCTTGTCCTGTTTTAACACAGACACCGCCCACCAAATCTGGGTTGAGATCACTGTGAATACAAAGAAAACTCATTGCACAAAACAACAACGAGAACATCCACTATGCACAGAAGTTGTTTCATACCCAGTGTTTCTCTTGTCCTTTCCACCCCCCGTGATGTGCACCCTGAAAAATGCTGAGATATTGAAGATTTTCACTCCTCAATCCTGCCGCCACTGACGTGTCCGACAGCAGTGCCATGGACTTTAATCCAGGTTTCAGAAGGTTCTTCTTAATTCCTGCCCCTATTACATTTCCCCACCTTTCCTGTGCTGAGCTGCAGCAATATCTTCCTGCCTCAGCTTTTGAGCAAGATTCCTGGTTTTTTTCCTCCCCTGTTCTGGTGGTGGCCTCCACTCCCCTTGGCTCTGCAGGTACCTGGAGCCTGGCAAAGCCTGGCTTTACAGACACCATCCCCCCTCTGAAAGGCTGAAGGTCAAGGGGTCGCCCTGTCCACACGTAGCCGGGAGAACCCTGTTTAACTCCCACCCTTTTGCAAGGAGGTGACATCACCAGTTGAGCTCTGAGCTTACACAAAAACCCTTTTGCCAGTCCTGGGAAGGATTTCCCGAAGCCTCAGCAGAAAGGAGCTGCTGCCTTAGACCAACCTTTGTGTGAGGCTCAAGAGTGTCTCTGCACGAGCGGACGTGCCTGGTGACCGGGTCTTTTCAATTCCTGACCCACATTTGCATCTCAAAACTTGTCAACCTCTATATCTAAGGCTGCTCCCCCCAGGCCTGGCCCCTGCTCTCTTCTCTCAGGCTGAGGCTGTGCCCAGTCCCACTGCCCTTCGGGTCCCAGTTCCAAAGCAATCAGCATGTCCCACTCCTCCACCCCTTTTTCAGCTCAGGATGAGCTCAGGTGGATGTAGGGAAGCAGAGAGTCAACCCCAACCCTCCACATTGCCCAAGTGCCCAGCACACCCACTGAGGGCTTCGGTGAGCCCAAGCAGAAGGAATTTGCTCTCAGGGTGATGTTCATCCACAGAAGCACTCATTAGTTGTCACCACGAGCCACCATCTCCCAAAGCCCCAGAAACCCCTCTGTTCCCTCCATCCCAGGGCAGGAGAAGGGCAGTCCCGGGTCAGCAGCTCCACATGGACCTCATGTCCTTGACCAGGAGCTCCCAGGGAGTTTTTCTGCACAGTAACTTTACCAGCCCCCCATTATCTCGCTTGCTTCAGCCCTATGGAGACCCACACTTAATTTTTGGGATAAACATCAGCCTTGCTCACGTAAGCATGAGAGGACCCCAGTTTTTCCACCACATCCACTTTAAATCTGGTGGAAACCGTTTTCCCCCCTTTGCCGAGTGTATTTCAGAGAAGCCCTTGGAGACTCTGCTGGGCAGAGAAGAGCAGGGAGACACATCCAAGACCCTCCCCGCAAAGGCTGCAGGAATGGTTTTACCACTAGATGTCACAGCAATGCCGAGGCTGCTGCTGCTCCTCCCGAACCCTGGAGCACCGGAATTCCTTACCAACTCAGTCCTGGAGCCCCAGAACTCCTTACAACCCCAACCTGAGGGAGAGGAACCTTCTCCCTCGGACACCTGGAGGGGTCCCAAGTTGGAATTCATTGCAAGTGTTAGTTTTACCTGCACAAACACAGTGAAGAGGATGACAACGGTGGTTGCTGCAATGAAGAGCTTCTTTCTGTGAAATTCAGGGAGCAAGAAAACCAAGGAGAAGCAAATGGCCCCCCGGAGCCCCCCGTAGGCGATGATGAACTGGTCCTTGCTGGTGATGGTGTTCACGTGGAATCTGTTCACAAAGAAAGTCAGCACCAGAACCCCTGGAAGGCAGGAGGGAAGACTGAGGCACAGCAAAGAAACAGAACAACTGGATAATACTCCTCATCTCCTATTTCACAGTTAAATATCATGGGATGGGTAAACACCAACCAGGAGGAATTGCCTTGGGGCTCCGGGGGGGTGTATCACCGACATGCCACTGGAGAACTGTAATTCCAGCCTGGTCCAACAGGTTGAAATTTGATTTGTCCAGATAAAAATTAATCCCCAACATATTTCTGGCTTAGGGGATTACAAATATTGACTGGCCACAGTCATGAAATATTGATTTATTCTAATTAGTGACAACAAGTGACTGAATTGCTTGGGTTATAAGTGCTCTGGAGGAAAATCATCAGCTACCATTTAGCCACAAGTTACCCTCCTCCTTCCTAAAGTTTCCAAGCAGTAGCTTGGATAAGTAACTACATTCCACTTGTGTTAATGTTATTTCTTCCCCTCCAAGATTTATACAGGATGAATTTAAGGCTGTGTGAGGTGACACAGCAATTGCTGTGATTTAAAGCCATTTGCAAATACACAAACAGATGCAGAAGGGTACAAAAAAGTCAGGCCTTAAATCAGGAAGCCGTGATTTCCATACCAATGGATGTGATAAACATCTTATTTCCCAAAGATTAACGGCCATTTTGAGAAGTGATGGCACAGCCTGACACTGAATTTTGTCAGGAATTAGCTGTATCCACAGCATTGTTGCTTTTCTGGAGGGTGTTTTTAAAAGAAATAAAAACAGTGCACTTGCACATATCAAACATCTTCCCACACACCTACAGCTAAAAATATCTGAATCCTGGGTGCACATCAGACCCCTTGGAAGAAAACAAAAGCTGGGGATGTTTGGAATAACTCAATTAACTGAACCTTGGAACACCTTCCCCATATCCAGAGCTCCACAGAGCTGGTGTCCAGAGCAGTTGTTCAGTATCAAGGCTCTTGGAAACTTAAAAACCAACCAAATAAATAAAATAAAGCATTCCTTGGATCACATCTACACCTACTGCACAGCTCAGGCAGTGCTGATGATTTAAAGGAACAAAATTTACTCGAGCTGGTATCCTGGCTTTTGTCTTAATTTAATCCTTCCTCATAAATTATTATGAGCATGGCCTAAACTAATTCAAGGCCATTTTGCTGCAAGAGATGACATACAATTAATCACTCCGAGCAGAGAGGATTTTCTTCTGGAGATACACCTTGGGAAAGAGCAGGAGGAAATCTCCCCAGGGCTTGGATACTACTGGTGCTGTCCTGCAATGGCTGTATTTTCCTTTTTAGATGACCTTTCTCATATCAAAGCAAGTCCCCAAACTTCAGCAGAATCATTTCTCAAATATTTAGGAGCACTGGGAGGGTCCTGTGAAGGATTAGGGTACTGTCTTCACACTAATCCCAGCCCTGCCCACCCACAAGCCCCCAGTTCCTGCAAGTACAATTCCAGTGGCACCTCCCATTTCTGGGTCAGTGCCTCCAGCACCTCCAGAATCACCGAATTCTGGGATTGTTGAGGTTGGAAAAGCCCTCAAAGATCATCAGGTGCAACCATTCCCCCAGCACTGCCAAGGCCACCAGTAACCCATGTCCCCAAGTGCCACATCCACAGGTATTTTGAACACTTCCAGGGATGGTAATTCCACCCTTCCCTGGGCAGCCTTTTCCAATACCTGACCACCTCTCAGTGAAGAAATTTTTCCTGATACCCAAACGTTAATTATTAATTAATCCAGAGCTGCTGGGTGGCTCTGAGAAGGTCAAGATGTAATCTCCATCACCATCTCCAAGGCAGGAGTTTCCCAGCCCAGCTTGGAGCAGCCCCTGCCCAGTTCTTATCCTCCCAGCTCTGCAACAGGAAGGTGGTGAAGGACAGGGACCATTAAGACCATGTCCAGCCCTGGTTTGTGTGTTCTTATTTAATTCCCAGTAGGATTTTGACCAGAAAGAGGGTTTTCTCTCCTGGCTGCAGCCTGAACCTTCCCTGATAATGTTCCACATAATTTGAGCTGTGCTCAGAAGGGCTTAGAGAGAATTTTTGGGGTGCTTTTGTAGCATTACTATATTCCTTATGAATTGCAATGAAGAATTTTTGAGCTAAAAAAAAAAAAAATCAAACTGGCTCAGAATTCCTTTTATCTGAGCAAATAATTTAAGAGAAAACCACTCAATGGTGATAAAACACTTGAATGTACAAATAACTAAACGAGCACATTTCCAAGGATGGTGCAGTTATTAAAACAAACCTTGGCATGGATTAACAGCTCATAAAGCCCACTCTACCCTGTCTTGCTAATCATGGCACATCCTATTTATACAATTTCCTGAAGTGTCTGTCAAATTCGAGGTCACTGTTTGACTCAGTGGTTTGTAAACAAAATCCTGTTGAATGTCTTTTAGCTCTCGAATTCTTTGCCAAAAGTGGGTGCTGTTACATTCCCAAATACACTTAATATATAAAAATATCCATAAATGAAGAGACAGCCACTGTGCACTCATTAGGAGACAGCACACTGTGAGAGGAAGGGAGGTTCAGCCTCTCCAAACACCAAATCAGCTCAAAATACAACTGGGGGTGACAGAAACACGGAGTATCCACTTTCCTGGTGATTTACAATGCATGAAAATGGGATCCCAGGGAACTCTGGGACCAGGATTTGTGTTTTCATGATAATTGTGGCTAAAGAAACCCTCGAGAGAGTCACCAGGAGACTATTCTAATGCCTTTCTCTCTTCTTGTTATCACCAAGTCTTGGTGGCTTTAGTGCTCTGAGGTTGGTCAAACAGGCCAACAGGTTTCCCACGGAGGCTCTGGAGTCTCCATCCATGGAGATAATCAAAATCCAGCTGGACACAGTCCCTGCCACAGGCAGGGGTTGGACCACATGATCTCCAGAGGTCCCTGCCAACCTCAACAATTCCCCAATTCTGCCATTCTCAGCCCTGACCTGAAGTTCTTGAGTAGGAGAAGAAGCAGCCTCACATTTTAGGTCCCAGATCTCACCTCTCCAGCAGTGACCTGGGGAGATGCTCTTCTGTAAATCAGATCAGCATCTCCAGGGGCAGCTGCTGGAAGGTTCCTCCAGTTGGCCATGGAAAGATGCTGCTGTACAGGAGCTTGTTGTGAATTAAATCCCTTCAGTCTCAGCCATGCAGAATACCACATGCATCTCCGACCCCAAAGTATCTGCAACTTCCCTCCTGCTGAGAGGACAACAAGGGACCACGATGCACTGAAATGGAAGAGGAGATCACGGCCGTGGAGGAGGGATCGAAGACAGAGATATTGATCAAATGTCACGAGCACTTCTATTTAACACCAGTGAGTGCCCAGAGCAGGAAACTGCAGTACAGTGAAAGACTTGGAATTGAGCAGGAGGGATGAAGGAAGCATTGGCTGGGATGTCCCAGTTCAGGCCTTGCATTTCCGTCTGGGATAGTCACGCCTGCAGAGCACACAGGAAAGGATGACGGAGGGGCAGGAGAGTTCTCTTATTTAATGAAATCACGTTTTTCACCCCCATAAACAATAACACACATTTAAAAGTAAAATGCGTGATTAGCCCTACCTAGAGCTCTCCAAACGAGGCAGAAAATGACAGTGAAGCAGATGTAGGGCCAGTTCCACTCATGGTTTTCTCCAATGGTGGAAACTCCGAGGAAGATGAAGATGAGGGTGTCGCTGACGCTGCTCCACATCTTCATGAAGTATTTCACTGTGGTGTGGGACTTCAGGGAGATGTTGGCCTCCACATAACGCTTCATGCCCATGGCACAGGCAATGATGCTGAGAAAGTTAAAACAAGCAATAAATGTTTCTACTTAAGCACTGCAAAACAACTCACTGTCGTTTATAAAAGAATACATTTCATCAAGGCTGGGATGTTTGCAGACATCTCACTTCCTACATCAAGAGGACCACCAGGACAATAAATACTTTACAGGTTGCTCAAATTGTCTGAATCTGGTTTTGAACAGATGAACAACTCATCAGCTGCTGCATTTGATCAGAGCACGCACCAACACCTTCAACACCCAACCCTTCCCATCACCACACGCTGGTCTCAGTTCTTTAACTCTGCCAAACTCTGACCTTGCAATTGCCTCGTAATTTTTCATGGATAATTGGTTCTTCAAGTTCCAGGGAACATGTGGTTAGTCTAATTCATCAGCTTTCCAAATCAATACATTTTCAGGCCAGCAATCCTAGAAGGTCAAAACAATCAAGCGTTCGAAGCTCCATTTTATTATATTTTAATCTGGACTAAAATATTTCGTTCTAAATATTGTAGCTGCAATAACAAAATGGCTCTAAATTTCCAAGATCTGATTTCCATGGCTATTTGTAAGGCATCCACATTTTTATTGCATTCAAAATGGGAAAGTTGTGATGCTCTTGCTGTGGAAAGAGATCCTGAGTTATCCAGCAGCGTGAGACAAGGATTCAAGTCCCTTTTTCACCAAATGTTGTTTGAATTCACATCTCTCACCTCCTAAGAAAATGTACAGACACTTAAAGATATTCCAAAACTGGTCTGTTTTGATTTTTCCTATTTAGACTGACCCTCTTTGCCAGAAGGAGCAGCAGGGATTGAACCACAGTCTAAAAAACCACAATAAATTCTTCAGTTTCTGTATCTGCCTCAATAAATAGCACATAAAACAGTTCCAGCCAGAAGCTAAGAAATCCAACAAGTATTTATGGGCAAGTGACTTCCAGAGCTGTCGTTTAGAAATGCTTATTGGAGAATGGATATGGGGTCACAGCAGAGACACAGAGAAGGAACAAACTTGGCCTGTCGGGGCCTCAAAAATGGACACTGCCACCAGGATGAGGGAAAATGGGGAAAAATAAAGGGGGGGGGAAAGAAAAATCAAAACTAAAACCCATTTGCAGACCTGTTTCCCAGACTGGGTTGCATTCACAGTTTTCATATTTTTGGGGGGCTATGCAGAATTGATTTTTTTTGGCAATCAAATCATTTTCCAGTGAAACAGAGTGCCAAAAGCTGGTTTTTATAATCCAGTATTCCCTGGGTACGACGGGATGAATTGTTTGAACTCCAGATATGTAAGAGAGGCATTTCTAATTTGGCAATTAGAAGGGCACAGGGCAGCAATCAGCTGCCTTGGCCATTGTTTGGCCTTAGAAGAAAAATGCATTATTCAAAACAACAGCAAATGGGTTCCATAACGGGTACAGCAGATTGTGATTGATGGAAGGAGACACCATTAGGATTGGATGTTTTCTGCTCCACAATGATTATGCAGCGTATTTATTTCACTGTTCTGTCTTGCACTCCTATAAATAGGCTTTTCCTACCTATTCCCAGAGCTAGAATTGTTTGCAGGAACACTTGAATATTGCTCCTATTAACCAGCTGAGGAAACAAAATCTGCAAGACATGGGAATGGTTTATATCCAAAGCAACATTGTTAGTTTTAAAATACATCTCCCAGATCCTCTTGTGCCGAGCTCAGAACCCACTTCATGTTATCATTTTCTTTTCATCTTCATTATTCTCAGCTGCACAGTTGTTTACACTGCAGCTACTGATACAGGCTCAGAGTCTTTGGGGGAATATTAGGTGGTTGTGATCCTCAGCACCAGGTGACTCAGTTTTAGTGGGAGAACCAAACAGAACAGATTTTCAGCCCACAGAAACCAGGAGGGCTGAATCACTCTGGTTTTCATCTCTCTCTGCTTCCCAAGGTGAGATTTTGGTGAACGTTGGGGTCATTGTATCTAATTTTTATCTCACCTCTACCAGGGAAATGCATGACAAGATAAGCACAAAGCTTAGTTTCTTAAAACTGAAGGATCTGGCCCCAAATCCTTCATTTTATTGAAAGATCTACCCAGTCAAAAGAAAAATAAATTAATTGAGTGATCTCTGACAACTGTGACTGAAATTGGTCAGACTTCCAACGTTACTGGAGACAGGGAGGTGCTGGATGAGACCCTCAGGAGCCCAGACAGATCCATGAGCTGTGTCTGAGCTTCTGGTGCCAAGTCAGAAGTTTCCATTAGAGCCCTCTGCTCCCAAAGAGCGGGAATATTTCAGGCTTCAGCTCCACAGGGAACGCACAGCTCCCACCCCATCCCTCTCTGCTCTGTGCCCGCAGGGTGCTGTGCACCCTCTGGGAGCACCACGCAGAATGGGCTGATGGCAGGACCTGCAGATGGGGAGGGGGATGTGAGAGCAGACGTGCTGTAAACCAGGACCAAACCTTTCCAAGGATCTGACTAAATCCTTGTAACCCTTCCCATGTTGGTTTTGACTGGGTCACACGGAAAACAACTAAATAAGCCAAGAAAGCCTCTTCTGGCTCTGCCAAACCTACTCAAACTCTCACTGCTTGAACATCCAAGCTTTCCAGACAAAAACCATGGAGCTCAAACAAACATTCCTCAGTAACCTACATAAATCCACCAGCAGGACTGCCGGTGACTTGCAATTTGATGTGTAATTTGGGAAATGGAGCTGCATGTGGAGAGGGCTCTGCCACGGGCTTTGATCGCCGACACACACCGATTTCCAGCTCAGCAGAGTTGAAAACTTGGCCTGATACTTTTTCAGCCAGGGAAAGGACATTTTCAGACAGGACAGACTTTTTCCTGGACAGGAACTCACGCCACAATCCCCGAGAGGTGGAACATCTCCGCGGTGAGGTAGGACAGGTAGCTGTAGAGGAAGACGAAGAGCGGCTCGATGACGCGGATGTCCTTGGTGAAGCGCGTGGTGAAGGCGGCCGTGAACCCAAAACTCAGCCCCACCAACACCCCTCCCAGCCCAACCACGAAGAACTTCCCAACTCCGGCGAAAACATCCACGCTTTTGATGGTTGGCATCTCACAGAAAGACCGGAAGAGCTTGTAGAGCACCTTTTGGGGGGGAAAATGAAAGAGAGAAAGGGTTGTTAATGAGACATTCACCAGGCGTGGCCACACGTAGTCATGACACCAAATACACCGCCGGGATTTCTGACAGTGCAGGGTCACCACCCTTCCCTGAGGTCTGGGGCCTGCCAGGGGCCTGCTGCGGCACTCCTGGGCATTCCCGTCCCCAGACATACAAAGAGATTTTCACCTGAAAGCTGCTCAGGACCTCAGGACAGAAAAGTGGACCAGGAGCCCTCTGCCAGAAGAGGCTGTTGATGCCTTTTCCCTCAGCAAATCAGAGAGTCCTCAAGGTTGGAAGAGCACTCCAAGATCACCAAGTCCAACCATCAACCAGCACCACCACCATGTTCACCACTGAACTATTTAATCAAGTGCCACATCCACACATTTTTTGAACGCTTTCAGGGATGGTGACTCCACCACTGCCCAGAACAGCCTGTTCCTACGCTTGGCCACTTTTTCCATGAGGAAATTTTCCCTGATACCCAATCTAAATCTCTCCTGGCACAGCTTGAGACTGTTTCCTCTTGTCCTCGCCCTTGTTCCCTGGGAGCAGAGCCCGACCCCGCTCTGGCTCCCCCCTCCTGTCAGGGAGTCGCAGAGAGCCAGAAGGTCCCTCCCTGAGCTGAGATCTCACACCCACCCCTCAGCCCCAGCCCACCCTTCCTTTAAAACATGACAGGACCATTAAACACCCCAAACCAGGCTGGTCCTCACCACTGTCACGGCATCATTGAGGAGGGATTCCCCAAAGACCAGGATGTGCAGCTTCTCGTTGACGTGGATCTCCTCAAACACAGCCAGCACAGCCACGGGGTCCACAGCAGCGATGAGGCTCCCAAAGAGCAGGTTGTGGAGCAGCGACACGTCCTGCAGCCGGAAGGCCCTCACCTGGCAGATGCCATAGAGGGAGAAGCCGATCCCAAACACGTTCCATATCGTCCCCACCACGGCGTAGAGCAGGATGGTGCCGATGTTCTCGAAGAAGGGGCGGCTGGGCATGAAATAACCAGCATCCAGCACGATGGGGGGCAGCAGGTAGAGGAAGAAGATGTCACTGTCCATCACCGGGGGCGACCTGTCGTTCAGGCCGTAGATGATCCCCCCCATGATGAGCCCCACGAAGATCAACAAGCAGCTCTCAGGAACCACAGAAGGCAGCTTGTTGTAGAGATGGAAGCCTGGGAGGGGATGGAGAGAGAAAAATCGGGTTGTCTCACCTCATGGGTTCGGGAGATTCCCTGATCTCTCACCATCAGCAAATTACAGCTTGGAGCAGCAGAGATAAATGCACCCAGGGAAGGTGAAATCACTCAGAAATATATATATATATAAAATATTTGTGTCTATGTATAATATATATAATAAATATATTATTTATATAATACATTATACATATATAGTAATATATAGTGATACTATATATAATATTAATTAT
>VXAY01000869.1:130986-177186 GCA_013399855.1 Oxyruncus cristatus
TTAGAATATTATAGATAGAATATTATATAATATATAAAACTATATAGGGTGTTATAGATAGAATTATACATATAAAACACAATATTAATACTTTCCATTAAAGGGCTGGGCACATTATCTCAGGCTCCAAGACTGGAGAGGATCTGAAGCCAAGGCCACCTCTTCCCACCACATCCCATCCCTGCTCCCCCTGTCCAGCCCTCACCTATCTTGGCCAGCGATGCCAACATGATCCAGAGGGTGATCTCGAAGGGCACCTGGACGTGCTGATAATCCAGGGAGAAGAACGTGTGCTCCGAGGACTCGTTTCCCGGGGCCTCCTCAGCTGCCCAGCTGATGTTCTCCAGGGGCACGTCCTCCAGCAGCGGCTCCTGCAGGGCTCCCACCCCACGAACATGGAGAAGGCAGGAGAGCAAGGACAGGACAGCGGCTGCTCCCTGCTCCTCCATCCCCCTGGAAGCCTCTGGCTGCTCCCAGCTGGTGGCTCTGGCGGGTGAGCCCTTGGGAATGCTGCTGGACACACGCGCGTCATGTGGGTGGTCGCAAAGGGAGGAGCAAATGCTCCACCTCCCAGATTCCCCTCCCTGGTCCATCAGCTTCCAGCTGGGAGACCCCACCGGAGATTCGCACCCCTTGGAACGATGTGGCCAAACAGAGGCTCCCCCTGCGGACGCTTCCTCGAAGTAAAGCCTCACAAGCCCTCAGACCAACTGCACAAGGGGCATTTTAGTCTAACTGGGCAGTTTTTGGCTCCCAGTCTCTCAAAAACTTTTCTTGGAGGGGAAAAAAAATAATCTTCACTGTCAGAGCAGACAGACCTGACACAGCAGGTCCCATAAAAAAGCCCCATCCAGAAACAGCTCCATCTCACCGTGGGCTTCCCTGGATTTCTGCAGTGCCCACCCAGGGAAAACACAGCACCAGCACTTCTGATAATCAGTTTTCATCAGTAAATCATGCATTCCACCCAGTTTGTTGTGCTAAATACAGAGTTGCAGGGATGGAGGTCACCTGTGCAGGTGGAAGTCACCTGTGTGGGACAAATAAGATTCAACAATTCCTTAAAGCTTCTTCCTATAAGAAGGATTTACAGGAAAAGTCCTCTTCATCTCTTGAAAATGGCACCAAAAACCGAGCTGCTTAGAACAGTTGGAGAGATGGAAAAATATAATTATTTGCAACAGTGTTTAACAGATTTTAATAAAAAACCTGACATACTGGGTCAAAGTCCTCCGCTGTGAAGTTCCTTTTAGGTTTCAAGAGGGATAAATTTAGTGCAGAGAACACACGCAATTAAAACAGGGGCCCGGGGCTGTGTCCAGACGGATCGATGGCCTGTTTGTTCCCTTCAGCTGCCCAAATGACACCAAAATTGAGCTCCCAGAGACAGGCTGGTGACCCAATTCCATGTGGGAGTCACAGCCCAGCGTCACCCAGACACAGCTCCTGGGCCTCAGCAGCACAGGAGCTCCCTGTTCCTGATGCCAGTTGTGAAGCAAGAGGAGGATAAATTTTGGAAGACGGGGGAGATGCAGAGGTGCCCTCCAGGAGTGACCTCTTTCTACTTTATCGTGGTTAATTTGAATTTCACAGAATGGTTTGGGTCGAAAGGGACCTTAAAGATCATCCAGGCCACCCCCTGCCACAGGCAGGGACACCTTCCACTAGCCCAGGTTGCTCCAACCTGGCCTTGGACACTTCCAGGGATGGGGCAGTCACAGCTTCTCTGGGCAACCTGTGCCAGGGCCTCCCCACCTTCACAGGGAAGGATTCCTTCCCTATATCTCCCAAGGGATCACTAGTTACTCTGAAGGAGTGAGAACACAGTGCTCTTAACAGCAATTAAGAAGTAATTAAGAAATGACTCAGCCAGAGCGAAGAGCAGCAGAAGCTCTGAGCCTGGGCTCACATCCCAAGCCATCATATTTCCCCTTTCTGCTGAAATATTTGGTGCTAAATTTAAGAGTTTGAGGACTTGTTCCATTTGGTGGCATGGAAAAAGTTCTGACAAGCTCCCACTCCCCTCCACCCCCAAACAACCAATTTTTTTTGCTGTTAGTGGGGGGAAAAAAAAAGCAAGAAAATTAATATTCACCTACATTTAAGCCCTTTAACCCTTAAGCCAAAAATGAAACCTTTGCACCTTGGAGGGAAAAAAAACCCGCAGAGGGGAGCTCAACTGGGGTCTGGAAACTGGTTTTGTTTCTAAAAACAATATTTGTTTGATAATGGAACCAGAAAAAAACAACGGAGTTGGGACAGTACCCGAGGAAGGTCATCAGAGAGGATAATATTAAAATACGCTCATTTTACTCCCTTTTGCATCATTTTACTCTGAAGTTCTATTCAAATAACCTTGTTGATTCCCTCAAATCCTTTTTTTTTGCCCCTGTCCATTATACACTAGCTATGAATAAACCAAAAGCCAAGGACAAAATGTTTTCCCAAAGTTCTATGATAACAAAATACAAATGTTGTTCCTCTTGTAGTGGTTATTGACATTATTGAACCACTTTTTCATGTGAGCACCATTTGATCCAGTGTTTATGGACAGGCTTTCATTTTTTCCCCTAATGTAAGGCTCTTTCCTACATTTTAGGGTTTCCAGGCTGGATTCTGATCCCACAACTGTACTGACAGGCACCTTGCTCCTGGTGGAATGAAGAGGACTGGGAGAAGAACACAGTATTGTGTGATGTGGTATCAGTGACCAAAATTCAGGCTCCTGCAATAAAAATGTTACATTTCTGCATCGTTTTCCCCCATGGAACACTCATTCCTGACCACAGGCAGCCCCACAGGTAACACTGTGGATTATGCCTGTGGAAGCTCTTGGCTTTCCCTGGGAAACCCTTCAGTGGGCCTTGCTGAACTCTATTAATTAGTTTAGAGATCCACCAGACGATGTTTGGGAGCACCCAGATGATGTTGCAGTGTTACCATTTCTTTTTTTTTTTTCTTATTTTAGACAAAAACCTTTTTTGCAGTTCACCCTAAAAGCCTCCCAGCCCCTCATCCCACATCCCTCCCTGGGCAGGATCACAACCACAGCTATTCTGGGCGGCAGACACGGAAAAACCCTGAAAACCCAAAGCTATAACAGGGGGTTTTCTCAGCACCTCTCAGGCCATGAAGACACTGAGAAGTAACTTTGTGCTGCAGTGAGGGGGCTGAACCCCCCAGAGCCCAGGCAGGATGGGGGTTTAATGTAACATCAGTGACTTCACTCAAAAACCTGGGTTTAGTGGGGGTTTGAACAAAATTACGCTGAGCAAGTGCAACATTAATTAAAGACCAAATCAAAAGAATGAAGCTTTCTCTTTGCACACACTCTGCCCTCAGAAGTGATCCTTCTAGTGATATCGTGGATATTTAATCTCAGTGTGGAGATCAGTCCCCAGTGATGAGCTGCTCTCTGGACACCCACTCTGGTCCCACACACACTACTGGCTGTCTGTGCTTTCCTTGAAGTCCTGCCCGCTGCAGCCTTTGGTTTCTCCTTGTGGGATAAACACGAGCAGGTGGCCATTTCCTGCGGTGTATTTGTTATATAAAAATACTCAATAAATCTGTCCCAAAGCCCTTGCAGTGCCATGGCTTTGCCTGTGATCAGTGACCTGTCCCTGATGTTTAATGGCTGGGCTGGAGCAGTGCCTGGGCAGCAAAGGAAGGGGAGCTGTGCCCGTTTCCATTCCAAGCACCACCAGCACAAATATCCACATGGAATATTTGACAGCCTGATTTGCACCACTGTCGCATACGTAACAGGAACGTTGTCACTTCCTATTCCAAGAAAGTTTGGGGGTTTTTTAATAATTCAACTCAGAGGAAAGAGGAACAAAATTTGTTAATTTAGAACTTCAAGCTGAGATTTTCAGGAAATTACTTTGCAGTCCTGTTCCCGGTTCTGTTACGTTCACAAATTCATCCACTTGAAACAAAGCACTAACACAGTTTTATGTTCACAAAGCAAAAAACGAGAGTCTGGATTTTCTCTCACTCTTCTTTGTTAACTTTTGTTACCTCTCAAATTAGTAATTAATTATTGAAACATCAACTTTACACAGTTGAGCAACAGACAGAGCAAGTGAATTAAACGGTCTGTGTTCCTCACAAATTTGGCACTGGAAAGCAGAAGTGTGTGATCACAGATGGGAACAAGAACAAAAAATAGCAGCACAGCAGATTAAGAAATTATTGCACAAAATTAGAATTTTTTTGAGGAAGATCATGGATACCTAAACAGTCAGTCAGAGCCCAGGGAAGCAAAGCCTTGGTGCCCCAACACAGGAGAGAGAGGCAGGGAAACACTTCCAGGGATGGGGCAGCCACAGCTTCTCTGGGCAACCTGTGCCAGGGCCTCCCCACCCTCACAGCCAGGAATTCCTTCCCTGTATCCCATCTAACCCTGCCCTCTGGCAGTGGGAAGCCATTCCCCCTTCTCCTGTCCCCAGTCCCTCTCCAGCTCTCCTGGAGCCCCTTTAGGCCCTGGAAGGGGCTCTCAGGTCTCCCTGGAGCCTTCCCTTCTCCGGCTGAATCCCCCCCAGCTCTTTGAGCCTGTGTCCATCCCAGAGTTTATATTCCCACCGAGAATTCCACAGAGCTCAGAGCCCACGTTTCAACTTCAGACAACTGGGGCGGTGTTCAGGAATGATGCTGATGCTGTTTGCACTTAACCTGGGGGAGAAGCAGCAGCGGTGAGACACAGGAACCCCCTGCAAGTCTCAGTCTTCTGGGGCTGCTTCCTAAGTCCCAGCTCCTCAGGCCCCCTGCAGTCCCCCTTCACCAGGGGAAGCTCCTCAACCCTTTGCTCACCTTCTCTGAGCACTTTAAACATTTGGCAGAAAAAGAAAAGGCCCCAGGAAAAGTGGGGAGATGCCAGATTGTTTCCAAGAAATTGCAATTTAAATACTGTAACAATAGCTACATATGTTTTCCCCTGAAGAGAGCCCCAAACAAGCATCCCAAGGAAAAAAAAAGCCCTGACGGACATACTTACACTGGATTCCCAACACATTTTGTGTAAGTGCCAGTAATTCAGCTCCAGAGACAAATCCCCCTGCAGTTTGCTCCACAGCACCAAATATTCCTGCAGACTTTTTACCTTCCCTCAGGTGAAAGGGAATATCCACAACCCCTACATGGAACACGAAGGCAAAAAGAAGAGCTTTGGCTTCCTGGGGTTTATAGGAGGCAGCCAGGATGTCACATGTGGGAGTGGAAGGGTTTGTTACCACCTGAGCACTCATTTACTAAGCAACCACTGCCCCTCACAAGTGTTTTATATTCCCAGCAGATCGATGGAGTTACCACAGATAAATTAACTCTAAGGAAAAAAGCAGGCAGGGATTAAATTGTGGGGATCTTCTCCTTAAGAGGAAGAAAATTAGGTTAATTACAATCAAGTAGCTGAATTTTGGAAACCTTTATGTAAAGCAGGAGCAAAACAGAGAGGGGAAAAATCAGTATTGCAATGTCCTGTATAATAAACTTGTGGAGAGAGAGAAAGAACACTGCTAAAAAGTAGATTTCAGCCCATTAAAAGCAGCTCAGTATTTTAAATTTGGGGTGAAAAAATGAGCCACTCAGATTTAGTTTCATGCCAAGTTGACAAGCAAATGGCATTTTCCCCTTTAAAAGAGAAATGAATGAAAAATACAGGTATTTAGTGTTTGAGATTTTTATGGTAATCTGATATTCCGTCTTTTATAGTCCCAACAGAAAGGGTTTGGCCTTCCAGGTTTTGAGTTCTTCTAGATTTTAACCTGCCAAATAGAAGAACACCAACTGATGGAAATTGTTGTTCTGCAAACCTGGGCACCCTTTTTGTGGGAATTAATCCTCCCTTCAAAAAAAAAGGTGGATTTTGAGATTTAGTTGCAAAATGGTTGTAAAGCTCTGGAAATCCCGACCTGAAAGGTACTAAAGGAAACCACCACTAGATATCACCATTTGACTATTCAAAAAATCTCAGAAAAATTTTTAATGTTGATCTGGAGTGTAAAAAGCCCAATTATCGTCCAGGAAGATGAAGTCACCTTCTATAGGGGCTTAATGCCCACAACCTGGAGCAGTCTGGGAACAACATCCTAAGTACAGGACTCAGTTAAATGGGGAGATTTAACTCAAGAATCCAGCTTATTCCAGGGTTTGTGTCCCAGCCCCTGGTGAATATTCCTCTGTGGGAACACAGAATAAGAACTGGATATGAAGGTAAAAATCCCCTGCCAGCATTTCCCCTTCAACATCAGATTTCCTGGCATGTGGATAAAAATCAGCACCAGGCAGAATCTGGCCTTGCTTTCCTTTGGAATGAAATCCAGCTGCTGCCTTTCAGCCAGCTGGAAAAGCACCTTTTCAGGGATTTTCCCTATGGAATTTTAGTTCCCTGAGGCATTTTTCCTGCTAGTGAAAACAGGCATAGCTCCAGTGAAGCCGATGGAGTTTTACTGGAGTTAAACTCAGAATGGGGCTCAGCATCTTTCAAATATAAATAGATCCAAGGCATGTAACGGATTGCAACATGTCAATTAAAATAAAATTTAAATAAAAAAATTGTATTTAAGTGAGTAATAAGTGGATTTGTCTCATCTTTTCCGAAATTACCAGATTTTGCTCCTAAAGTGTACTCTGCAGGGACATCTCGGATATCTTTCTTTCTATGAGGAGAAGTTAATTTTGAGAAGTTAAATTTTGGATTACACCAGAGTCACAAATGCTGGGTGGAAAGAACTCACGGATGATATTTTCCCATGAACAAAACTACATCAAATCAATACAAAAATACAGCCTGTGGTGCTTTACATTAACAAAGAACATTTATCTACACCTTCACTGTTCTGTAAAAGCAGGGATCATTGTGCTAAACAGCCACATAAATTACCTAATTTTATTTCATTGTTGTGTTGTTTTCTTTCCATTCCAGCTAAAATTGCCCACATATTTGACAAAACTAGTTAAAAAATGGGCTCTGAACCTGGCCCCGAGAAGGGATGAGGCAGGTGGAGCTTCCCAGTAACCTCAGCTTGTGCCAAACGCTGATTTTTGATGTCCATATCCTTCTCTGCTGCCCCATTCCTGCCACGGCGATGGAGCAGCAGATCCATCGGGGATTCTCCCAGTGAAATAGCTGATGATGATCTGTTGACTTTAATACCAAGGAGCTGGCTCTGAGGGAACCAGCAGAGCAAAGGGGGGCTTCTCCAACGCGTTTCTCAGCGCTGGGAAGGACAGAAACCAACCACAGTCTGGGTGGGCCTCAAGTTTAACCTCTGACTTTCTCATTTCCTGAGGAAGAACCTTGTGCAATTAACTTCTTTCCAGACTTTGGTTTGAACTATAAATAGATTCCGGGGGGAACCAAAGGCAGCTCAAACGCCAGGCAGCACTCTTTTCTCCAGTTAACTGCAAACCCTTGGGTTACTGATGCCCTTTGGAATGTTTTCCACCTCACCCTCAGTTAATTTATTCTCTCTCCCAAGGAAAACTGAGGAGTTCTGCCTACCCTGGACTCCTCTGGAGTTTAATGAAGTCATCTGGCCTCTTCCTAAGGACTCCTGACTCAATTTGAGATGCTGAGAACGTGAGGCATTCATGAGGCACGTGTGAAATTAAGGCAAGCCATAGTGAAGCAAGTCATCCTTTTCCCTGTCATCCTCTTCCCTGTCATTCTCTTGGAAAACAAGGACTACATTCAGTATTAGATTTAATACAAAATGGGAATTTTTGATCAGGCAATGATCAGTTAGGTCTTGACTCTGATTTTATGGAATTATTTGCTCAGTGGGAATTGTCTTTGTCCATCATTTTACTCATGAGACAGAAGTTCTTACTTTGGCCACCCAGATCACTTTTCCCTCGGGAGCAGCTTCTTCTCAATCCTGCCACCCAAACTCCAGCCATCCCTCTTTTCTTTCCTCCATCTGAAAATCCCCATCCTACCACAATGACATCATGGCAAAGTCTGCCTCAGGGGGAAGGCCGTTTGCAAAAATCACAAGGCAAATTGAAAGCTGGGTGTTCAAGATGAGATCAAGAGCAGGAATCAGATTTGAAAAGGCAGCTGAGGAAAATTAATTATTAAGGCTCCATATTCCTTTATCCTGCAAATTCCCATCTCTGCACAGGCCAAAACAGGCCCAGTTTTAACTCTAAGCCCCATCATGCAGCTTCTATTACAGTAAATACCACTAATTAATAAGTTAAATTATTTGCATTAGGAGCTTTGAGGGGAATCCCTTGTGAATTCAGATCTTCTCAATGTTCTTTCAAGCCTATTGGTATTTTCTTTCAGCTCAGAGATGATTTTAAGAAATGCCAACAAATAAAGATGGTGGATTAAAACAAACAAACAAAACCACAAAGAAAACAAGCAAACAAACAAACAAAAAAAAACAACCAACCAAACAACAACAAACTGTCTTTACTAGAAAAAAAATTCTGCAGCACAGGTAACAGTCTGTCAATTCATTTCTCATTTTACAATGGTGATATAGTGATTCATTTCTAATTTTACAATGGTGACATAGTGATTCATTTCTATATTTGCTGAGAAGTCAGGGAAAGGGAAGAAAATGAGCTTGAAAGTAACAGGATTTCCATATCAAAATCTGCATTTAAATTTCCAAAGATGCGGGAACCTCACACTACTTTTTCAGGAATGCTGCAGTCATTTTTGCTCACTGATTTTGCCAAAAATTAAATGCTTTTATATGTTAATGTGGCACTTGAGGACATGGTGACCATGGTGGTGGTGCTGCGTTGATGGTTGGACTCGATCTTAGTGCTTGTTTCCAACCTTAATGAATCTTTGATTCTGTAGACACTATAAAAACATGATTAACTAGTATTTCAGAGAGAAATTAATTTCAAGTTCTGTATTAGGAAACAGAAACTTTTACTTTTACTTCCCCTACGGTCTCAGCCTTAAAACACTGATTTGAAAAAGTGTAGTGTGTAAATGTTCCCACTTCCCAAGCTCAGGCCTGGAGTGAAATATTCGTATCCTAATCTCATCCAGCCCCTCAGCCCAGCTCAGTCAGGAGGTGAACTGCACCCTGCAGCTGCGTTTCACCCCTGCTGGGTTGGAGATCTGCAGGCTTGGGGTGCTGAACTCTGAGCTGTTCCTGTTGGGAGCGTTCCGCCAACTCAACAAAGCCAGTGACTGCAAGAGGGCTCCTCTGGCCTTGGAGGTTTCTATGTTCTGCTCCTGGGAGATCTGAAAGCTTATCTGCCCCAGGCTGTTCCTCAGCCAGCTGCAAGTCAGGAGGTTTGTCACAGAGCCACACCTGGCCAGGCTTTCTTCAAAAAACTGCTTGTAGAGCTCTGCCACCTTGGCTTCCATGTACTTGTTGAGCGTGGAGTTGGAAAGATGCTCCTCAGAGAGCACAATACTCCTCTCTGCAGCTTCGTGCCCAGACGGGGATGTCACACTGGGCTTTTCGGGGTGCTCACGGGGAGGGGACTGGCCCAGGGGAATATCTATGGACAGCAGGACAGGGCCATCAGGAAATTCATCACACACGTGGTCCAAGACACAGCCCGAGTCACACGTGTGTTCCCCCACACGGTCCCCCCCGATCTGCAGGTCGGGATAGTTCTGGTAAATGCTGTTGCAGGGCCAGGATCTGTACAAATCCAGCTGGCCCAGGCTGTGGCCTCTCCCAGGGATGTGTAAAGCTGGGGATACAGGTCCTTTAAGCTGCATTTCCTGATCTTTTGCAGGTGCCTTTTCTCTGGATCCCCAGCCAGGGCCACTCCTGGGCTCTGTTTTGCTGCTTCGAGCAATGATCTCATCCCGCTTCTCACATCCATCAGCAAAGCCTTTGATTTTTGGGATGTCTACAAATTTCTGTCTCCAGATTCCCTCTTGAGCCTTTTGGGATGCAAGGGATTTCCGAGGCTTATCTTGATGACAGCTTTCTTTATAGATGAGCCTCATTAAGATGCCTTCTGCCAACATGAGGACAAGTGGGAGTAACCAAGCCTGATCACCAGAGTTCCATGGAGCCCTGGGACTGAAAGACAGGCAGAGAATAATAATAATAACAACAACACATTTTATAAATATTGTGATTTTTCTCTTTATTTTTCCTCAAGAGTATTTATTTTTAGCAAACATCAAGCTACACGCTTTCCCTCTTTTAATTTTTTTACCATGCCCACAAAACTCGTTCTGAAGATAAAGGCAGGGCATTAAACAGCTTTTTATCTGTAACATCCATTCTGTTCCCAGGTCTGTGAAAATCAGCAAATTCATCTTCCTTGTCTATGTCACCATCAGCGGTTGCAAATCAATGTTTTCCACTGAAAGACAACAATTTCTTAGAGCTAAAGAAGTGACACAGGGTGGAAATACAAAGAGCAAATTCAGATTTGGAGGTTGTTTCTGATCTGAGCCCTCCTGTGAGGTACCAAGAAGCTTCAACGGGTGCTGAGAGGTCTGCAAGTATAATAAAGCTGCACCCAAAATGCAGCTCACACGGACAGAGGTGCTTAGAGTCCCTCTTAGTGATGAATTTAAAAGACACAGTTAATTTGTCTTCCCCGATAGCAAAGTGATAAGGAGTGAAAAGTGTCTCAAAATAATCTACATTTAATGATACCTTATCATTCCTTTTCAATTCACCTACTGTTAAAATCAATGGGAATCTTCACCTTTAAAGTCAGACCTGAACTCACCAAGGAGAAGATCATCACCACTCCCCTTGTGGAGGGATGGGAAAGGTGAACACAATAAAATCATCCTGTCCTTCAAATATCTTTTGAATCTCCACATAATTCAAGTGCATTCATACCCCCATAGTGTGCTCATGGTTTGAAATGGTGGGTTTTTTTCTTTTGGGGGGTTGATTTAGCTTGACTGGCACAAGCCCTTCCCTGGAGCTGAAGGGAACCCTGGAATTTTGAGGCCAAAGCAGACAGCAAAGGCTTCATCAGCATAGCTGGTTATCTACAGAATAATTTATCTATGCAAAAAAGTTGGACAACACATTCTTAAGCACTTCAGGCACTTAGGAAGCCATTTTCCATAGAGAGGAGAATATTTGGCAATTTCAATCTTGCTGAAGGTCACTGGAATTTGGAATGCTGCATTCCTCGTAGGATGTGTAACCAGGTCCTTACCCTGGTCTGTAAGGCCTCGAGGTACCCAGCTCCTTCCCAGCTAATAAATTTTGGCTTATTGCTTCGAAAACGCTCATGTAGAGCTAAAATAGGGTAATCTTAACAAAACTGCTCTGTTCCCAATGAAATAAGTGGCTCCTGCATTCCAGGATGAAGCATAAGGGAAAAAAACAAGGCATGAAAAGCCCAACTTACCAAGCCCAGTGGGGTCCAAGGTGATTTCCCCCAGCCCAGAGCTGTCCCACTGCAGCGGCTGGGGCAGGACAGACTCTTACATACTCCTCTTTCACTGCTGGCTGTGTGCAAAGAGCCTGACACACACATGATGTGCTTCCCCATTTTTTGTTCCTCGTAAAAACAGAAGTGATCCCAGTGGGAAAGGGCGCTGGGTTTGAACACAAAGGGAGGACCAGCCTCAAGGAGGATGTTGGAAACTGAGCTGAGATATTTCCAACTCCGCTGTGACGCCAGAGAGCCAGGACTGCCATAATAGGGCACAAGGAGGGATCAGAGGGGCTGTGCTGCTCAAAACTGGAACCAAATTCCACAAAACATGTCCATTGACAGGAGCTGAGCATTGCTCCACCACCCAGCTGACTTACTGTGTTATTCACACCACTTCCCCTTCGGAGACACGGCTAAATTTAGACTCTTGTGATGTCCTGCTGATGGGAAAGAATTTGACAACTTCACGTCATCAAGATTTTGGTGAAATACCCCGTGTTTATAACACACAAATATGAGCTGTGAAAGCAACAGCCAGAGCACAGCTGTGGACAATCACGTTGTTCTTCAACCAAATCTACTGTCTCTGGGCTCAAAAATTGCCTCTGGCTCAATGGCACATCTGAGATTCCTCCATGGTTGTTTTAGTGTGTCCTTTTCAAGCTGAAGCCGAACTCAAGCCCTGAGCCATCCCACTGCTCAGCACAAGACCCAGTCCATACACAGTCTGTACAGTTTTCTGTTGATGCCTCTTCTAAATTTCCTTTTTCTCAGAAGACAAAAAACCTCCAATAAATCAGAAGCTGAATCTCATCCAAGTACCAGACAAAAGATCCTAAAAAGACACCGTTTAATGGCAAGGGCAAGACACAAATATAAAATAAAACTGGAGTGTAAAGATAACCTCACAGCAGCACATCGATTGCAACCCATCACTGAACACAGTTTGGTAGTAAAATAATGTTCATACAGGTTGGTTTGGGTTGGAAGGTACCTCAAAGCTCATCCAGTACCACCCCCTGTCACAGGCAGGGACACCTTCCACTATCCCAGGTTGCTCCAAGCCTCGTCCAACCTGGCCTTGGACACTTCCGGGGTCAGGGCAGCCACATCTTCTCTGGCAACCCATGCCAGGGCCTTATCACCCTCCCAGCCAAGAATTCCTTCCCAATATTCCATCTAACCCTGCCCACTGGCAGTGGGAAGCCACGTTGTGCCTTAGAAATTAATTAATGTAAGGTCTGAAGTACCTCTGGCCATTTAGGTCCAAAGGAGCCTCCAAAATTACTCCTCTTCCTTCCTTCTCACCCGTATTTCAAAAAAGACCACACTTTCTGTGGAGGTAGAATTCCGGTTATTTTTATTCCCAATGAATTTATGTAATAGTCATTTCCCATTTAAAAGCTGTTTAAAATTACTTCATCTTTAATCATTTTACATTACTAATTTCTGCACAGGAGTGGTTGGGACTTAAGCAGAAGCCACTGCTCAGTGTCTTGGGGGGCAGGAACCAGGGTGGTTCAAATTCCAAATAGTTTAAAACCTCGCTGAGCTTGTAATGAGTGCCAGCTGCAGCTGGAATTTTTGTGCAGCTGTTTCAACAAAACACAAAAGTAGTAGAGACAAAGAAATCAAGTCAGATAATTCATCTTGTGTGATTAAAACCAAATCACCTCCCCTTTCAGCTGCAGTCAGCAACCTGGTCTAGTGAAGGTGTCCCTGCCACGGCAGAGGGTGGAAGGAGATGGGCTTTGAGGTCCCTTCCAACTCAAACTATTCTGGGACTCAGGTGTTAAATGCACCAATGTCCAAGGAAATCAATGCGTTTCTATCAATTCCATCAAAAAGAAACGCCATTTTATCGACAAAAAATAAAATCAGAACCAAAGTTAATTCAGAAGCTGAGCACAGTTGGGAGAAACAGCAAGGCAGGGATGTCAGAATACAGAGGTAAAAAAACCTATAGCATTCGACATCCATGGAATATATGAAAAAGACGTATGTATATATATGCCCAAGATAAATACTACAGCATGGTATGTTACCACACACACTTGTATTACACAACTATGGCTGCACCTAAGCAAAGTCCTCTTTTTCAGTACAGCCTGTGCATTTTACACGCATAAGACATGAAATAGACACTGACTGTTTTCATCGTTTTATTGTTTGGCTTGGCTTTTTTTCCAAGCACAGCTGCCGCAAGTCCTTTAGTTTGGATTTAAACTGCCAGCACTTCCCCGAACTGCCCAACCGAGCCCTCAAACAAACACCCCCCACAGAGCAGACCCTGCCCACCCTCAGGTGAGCTCAGCCCCGCGCTGCTGACACAGGGCAGGGCTTTATTAACAGAAAACCGCCCATTTTCCCCACCCAGCAGCGAGCAGAGGGCATGTGGAGCGCAGGCAGCGGCGGGCGGTGGAGAGCTCTGGAAGGGCCAGGGGCCCCTCCCCCGCAGACGGCACCGCCTTCCCGCCCTCACCACTCTCAGCCGCCGCAGCCCCCGACGCTTAAGTATTTGAGGGGGCGGGAACTCGCGCTGACGGACGGCCGCCTCGCCCAATGGGAAGGCGGGGCAGGCCCGGCCCGGCCGCTGAGTGGCTGCCGGTTGCCGCAGCAACGGCGCGCGGCGGCGGCCGTGGCGCTGAGGGCGCCATTGCGGCCTCTCCCGGCGGGGCTGGGCCGGAGCTGGAGCTCAGGGATTCCATGGATGAGCTCGTGGATTCCACGGATGATCCCGGTTATAACTCGTGTATCTGGTAACTTCGGGTTGTATAAGCAAAATAACCTGCCCTGCGTGCTGGGGAAAGGGCTCTGAAAGGAACTGGGAGTTCTAGTGCTGCGCACGTGTACTTACTGATGTGCCGCTTTCCTTTTATTTAGGGATTTTGAAACACCAAGCGACTTAAAATGAAGAAATCGCCAAGTTCCTGATGAGATCTTCAATAAACCAACTTGTGAGAGAAGGAATTACTATAAGGAAATATTATATATTGCTATATTGTGTGTGTATATATATTATATATTTAACATATTATGGAATTACTGTATATTATATATAACTAACATATATAAGAAATTAATATATATTGCTATATGGTGTGTATATTATGTAATTAACATATAAGGAATTACTATATATTGCTTTATGGTGTGTATATTATAGGTAACATATATAAGGAATTACTATGTATTACTATTACAATATGTACAGGACCAATTTTGATACATCATGAATACAACACCCTAAATAAATGTATTTTGTACTAAATACCTGGATTTTGGATACTCTGTGCTCACAGCAACACTGCGATCACCTCCTGTAGTAACACAGCAATTTGTACTTCATCACTTTGACTTTCAGAATCCTTTTGCATTTCCAAAAGTTTATCCCTCCAGTCCAAATTTTTAATGATAAACTTCAAAATTTTCATAGTGAACTTTTCAGTCTAAAACTTTCTACCAAGATCACGTAATATGGATAAACCACAGAGTATTTCTGGAGGAAAAAAACAATAGAAGATGTGATTTGGGGAGTGGATTATTATGTATAGGTACAGAGCAGATGGAACCCAAAGCCTTCCATGAAATAGGTGCAGCACAAGCTGAGGGATATAATCAGACATTCCATAACTTTCCACAGCATAGAGACTGAGGATATGAAATGAGAAATTAATAAAATCCCACAGGAATTGGTAAAAAAGTTTATTATTACAGCACACACCGTTGGAACCTGAACAGCAAGTGAAGGCCACATGGCATGCACACATGGAGCTGGGTTTCCAAACAGATTTTGGAAAATGTATTGAGCTTTACATTAATGAGCAACAACTGGGTTTTTAACATGTTTTATAAACGAAGAAGAAAACCAGTGATTTTTTTTTCTGGGTTGTACAAGAGAAGTGGATACACAGGGGAAGGAAATGGGATTCATTGCTATTCAGAAATGGCACCCGAAGCCCTTTTCCCATCTTATGGACCATTTTTAAGACACTAAAGAAGGTAAGTGTGAGAGACAAGCAATAATCACCTTGAAAAGGCATCAGTGTGAGTGAGAGTTCCTGGTTGGGCTGTTGTTGTTCACACGGAAGCTGATCCTGTAAAAATCACAAAAGTCCTTAAAAAATCAAGTTATTGGTTTCCTCCACAGGATGTGAATTGAAGTCTGGGATTTGGGCAAATCCCAGGGCAGTTCAGAGCTGAGAATGGGATTCCTGTAGCTCTGCAGATCTTCCAGGTGGTGCAAAACTTGAGCACGTCCAGCCGAGGAGGTACCCAGTGGATGTACCAGGCAAAAAGAGAAGGTAAAAACGGCACTTTTAGTGTGAAACTTTTCCTGCACTGCTCTGTGGCAACACGAATATTAAATACCACAGTTCCCTGCTGTGAGCAGCATAAAGCTAATTAATTACAGTTTGTAAAAGAGCAGGGAGAGGGTTGGGAGAGCTCTCTGGGCTTGGGATGCAGCTGCTGCCTCGGCTGCTTCCAACTTGTGCCTGCCTTGGGAATGAGTGGGAAATGAGTTTATACGGGAAAAATCTCAAACCTTACAGACAATTTTGGGGAGGTGTATCTGAAATTAAATCCCATTTAGTAAATAAACTCCGTTAGTTGCAACAGGTGAGAGATCCAAGCCATCAGATTCACCCACAGCAGCAGTGGATTAATGATGTTCACCTTGTACGAATCCTGAACTTTTAAAAAGCACGATTTTCATCTGAAAACTCTTCTTCTTCCAACCTAAAACTTCAAACCATGAACAAAACATGCAAACAAGCCGATGATGTGAGAAAGCTTTCTAAAACCATTTTATTGGAATGATAAAGGAACGGTTAATATACAGCTTAAATCCTCAATGCCTACCCTCTACAGAGGAAAAAAAATAAGGAAGAAAGGAAAAATTCAGTCCTTGCACCCATGGAAACAGAACTACAGCACAGAGGTAACAGATTCCTGGCACTCCTAAAGTCATGCAAGAGATCTGCATCAAAAAACTCAAGTTTTACACACACCACAGAGAGATTTTCGGTATTTTCAGTTTGTGTTGGTTCCTTGTTCCCCAGACAAAGGAATAATTCAGCCTGGCTCCCAGAGCTGGCTTAGGAATGCTGATACAGTTTGAACGCTCCCATATGGCGGGGGGGGGGGACAGACGAGGGGAGTGACTTTGCTTTCTTAAACCTGGCAATTTTCTTGACCGTTGGGACAGAGATTGACCTCGTTTCTGAATGTTTTGGGTCGCTGAACTGACAGAATTTGGCAGCAAGTTTTAATTACAGCTTCTCCAAAATAATGGCTGTAATTCACCAAACTTGCACAGGAAAACATAGCAAGCTGGTGTGGGTAAAGGGACTTGTGTGGCAAATCCCACTTACTTAGTATTCCGTAGTTCCCAAAAACCTGACCAGGAGTTTAGCCACAAAGAAAGCTTAAGCCAATATTAAGAAAGAAAAATCGCCTCATTCAGAAAGATGAAATCATAGTAAACAAGAAAAATCTGATGCTGTATTTAAAATGTAACCAAACTTTTATTTCCAAGAGATCTTAAATTTCACAGGATTTCAGTAATTCGTGATAAAGCCTGTTAATAAAAAAGCACAACTGTGTGTGTTTTCTTTAAGGTAAGGCAAAATCCCTCCATCCCTCTGCCTTGTGATACTGCAGTGCTTTTGTAAGCACAAGCTTCAAACTGCCTCCCAGGCTCCCAAAAAAGATAAATCAGGAATTAAAATATGGCCAGGAATAACAGGCTCCCTCCCGAGCCACCGGGAGAACACACAGATTAATATTGCACGTGGTAATTTCACCAGTACAAGACACTTCGGCAGATCTGCAGCTCCTGTAATAGCTTTGTGATATGGCAAAAATGGTGGAGAAAAAAAGTTTTTAAACCTTAAAAAAAAAAAAAAGAAAAAAATAAAAAAGGTCTTGCTCAATTATAATAGTTTTTCCTATTCAAACATTTATTTCCTCATTTGAAAAAATACTATATGAACCTAACGGCTACTTGAACATGCAGTGAGATGTTTAACGCTCTAAGCAGTGTGAACTGGTATTTTTGTAGAGAAATACATTAAAGGCTTTCACCCTTACACAGGTAAGGAAATGCCATTTCTGGCCGTTTTGGCTTGTTTGTGACGTTGAGTCTTGCCCCCAGACGTGTCATCGCTCCTGCTGAGGCAGCTGTGAAGGACTTGTGTCCACGGCCCACATCCCTTTTTGTTTAAGGAGCCCACACGGATCACTTCAATGAGAAATACGCGGCTTGTTGGGTTTTTATCGTGTGTACAGTGTGTAACAATGCAACTCTTAAATATCCATCCTACAGAGGAACAAACACAACTTTCCAAAGCAACTACAATGGTCATACTACACAGTACCACCTACAACTCCATCTGAAACCAGGAAAGACACTGAAAAATTACTGTGTAACTCAGTAACGGTTTTGAGGCAACTCAGGCACTGAATTAGTATTTGACGAGGTTTTAGATGATGTTTAAATAGTTGGATCTCTGGGTAAAACCCACCTGCATTTTTAGTACTAAAATAGCTTCTTTAAGTTTCCACAAAATGGACAAATTGCCAGGACAGTTTAAACTAAGTGAAATCATTCATGTCTGATTGCTTGGGCTTCCTCAGCCTCCAACGCATCCCAACCCACTCCTGCTCCCCACCTCGAGTTCCCCTCTCCACTTGTGTTCAGTTTGGGTTACGTACAGTGAATGCTGCAAGCACCAATCAATGTTAGAAATCACATCTACATTTCTTGAAGCAGAGACAGTTGGACTATTTTATAAAAAGCTGTGGAAATTCCCTTTACAGACATTTAAGGCAGTTGAAATTCATGCTTGCTGCTTGGCCAGTGCTTCAGCTTCCTGAAACAGCAAAAGAGAATTACATGTATTATTAGGACTTTCTCAGTAAGTTCAGAAGGAACATTACAAAACAATAACCTGCATTTTTCAGGTGTTTTTCAGCCTTTTTAAAGTGATCACAAATGGGAACAGAATGGCAACAGGAGAAATACAAAAGGAATTTCCTTCTGGGTGGTTTCTCCAAGTGTACTTTTGGCTGCAGATTAACTGAACAACCTGTTAGCAGCAACACGGCCCACAAAGAGAATTCCAGTCCCAGTGCCCTCAGTGCAGCACCTCAGTGGGGACAGCCAGGTTTATCTGCGAGGACAAAGTTCAACATCTGCCAAACTCAACCTTTATGTAATGGAGCTGTTCGCTTTTGTGACGGCATTGAACTAACAGACTCAACAATACCATTGTTACCATGAGCCAGCACTGCCAAACAAACCATTTCCAAGAAGTCCATAAGGTTTTCAAGAGAGGGGAACCCAGTGGGTGAGCCCAGCCTGCAGGAAGCCACACGCAGACCTCCCTTATCCTGGAGGTGGTGGATCACTGTGGTTTTCCTGGCTGCCTGCCCTCATCCTGCCTTTGAACTGGGGCCGTGGGAGCGCTCCAGGAGCGTGCTCTGCTCCGCTGGCCGTGCCTCAGGGTGGCATCAGGCACCCCCTGCTCCTCCAAGGACACCCTGTGCCTCTGGGGCACAAAAGGCAGGGGAAGAATATGGGGAAGATCAAAACGAACTACACAGCCTGGAAAAAAGCAGGGTGTTTGATACTTGCTGAAAGACAAGTGGTTCTTTGAATGGTAAGAAAGAGGATCAGTTCCCTTGGCTTTGTAACAGCTCCATTACCCATCCTGGGCACTGCAATAGTGACACCTAGCTTTTTTTTTTTTGCAAGACAAAGGACTTCTCTTCTGAACTGGCAGTGGAGAGCTGGAGAGGATTCCTGATATTTCCCTCATCCCCAGGAAGGTGGGTACAAGTAACTCGAAGAACCTGCTGACCTATTTTTCTTGAAGGTCAAACTCCATTTCCTTGGGTGTGGTCCTCCACTTTACCTGGGAAAGGCTCAGCTTTCCAGCTTTGACACTGTCCCTCTCTCATACTTTTCCTTATTTCTCCCTTAAGGCCCCTCACTGAGCATCCTCTCAGTCCTTAAATCCTTAATAAACAAATAATTAAGCACAGCCTTTGATTTACAGATTCCTCTCCCTTTAAAATCAAAAAAAGGATATGTAAGATCAATTCAATGCCAGCCTCTCCCAGGGTTTGTAGATCCAATGTGTAGATCCTCAGTGCCCAAAGCACAAACCAAATCACTAGGGCTCAGAAAACAGTTACTTGGATTTTCCATGCTCAATCCTTTTTAGCATTTATATGAAACCTTTGTGTTCAGAGTCAACTAACTTCCCAAATATCTCACAATGGCATTGAATGGAGGTTTCCTGCCAAGACCCTCCTTCCAATCACACACAGGCTGATACCAGACTCCTTCCATTTTATGGAGATGCAATGCCATTCCCTCCAGTGGTGTCTCCAAGCTACACTGTAAATTCTAATTTCAGCACCTACACATCCTTGTCTCCTCCTCAGCAGCAGGAAATCAGTTTGAGTGTACATCCTAATTGTGGGAGGGATTCCCAAAGTCAGCCCAAGAACAGGATACAGGGGGTACAAGGTCACTTCTGCAAAGCTTATTTATCATTCTCAGCCTGACACTACATGGAAATTCAGCAGAGCACAAGTATGTTCTATTCCTCCTGCTTAAAATTCACCTTTTCCTTAGATGAGGGCAGAATTGGAGCATCCCTTAGGACAGAGTCAGAGCACTGCCACCCTGCTGTGTGCTCTGCCAGCCAGCAGGGCCAGGCAGCAGTGCTGCTCACACACCTTATGGAGACAGGTGACCTGATTTGTTATGGCAGCAGCTGCTCTCTGGTACTGCTGCACTTCCCAGGGGTAGGGCACGAGCTTCCCTGCATCCCAGTCTCAGGGCTGCTTCCTCCCTCCTTGGCTCCATCCTGAGCGCTCTGCTGTGCAGCTGTTCCAAGGAACTTCCCCAGGATTCCCAGGACTACGGCTCCGTGTGCAGCGGTCAGCGTGTGACGCTGGGGCACAGATCCCAGGCTTTGCTCTCTGCACGAGGCAGCTTTTCCTCCTCACGCCATTCCCATCAGTGAGCTACTGCTGGAAATTAGTTTGGCTCCCAAAACTGGCTTCAGTCTGGCCCACAACCTGCAGGTCTCACTGCTGATGGGTCACCATCCACCCTTAAAATTAGGTCTCTTGGTGCTGTGCACAGCACGACCTTCGACTTGTACTTGAGTAGAGCTGAAAGGAAGCGGCGTGTTTATCCATTGGAACAAGAATGCTGGAAGTGACCTGGAGGATCCTGCTGCTGTCAAGTGAAACGTATAAAGCAGGCTTGTCCTATCCTATCAAAATCAAAAGGAGAATTCCAGCCCATTGCATCTGCAAAGCAGCAACCCAGTTTGTAATTGGCAAAGGAAAACAAGCCTTGGATAACAAGCTGGAGGAAAAAATTACTCTGAAGCAAGACCATGTTATTTCAGAAACAGTGACTCTGGTTTCAAGGGATTTTCTAGTAGAAAAATCACATCTGAATTTCACATGAATTAAATTTTTTCACTGAACTGAAAACATTCTTTGATTTTGTGACAGTTTTTTTCGTCTAGATTTCTCATGCATTCCTCAGTGCAAATATTAAATCGTCTTTTGAAGCTGAAGCCTGAAAGCCTCTGGAGACTGAGTATCTCACAGGTTGATTGGGGCCCATGTAACACTCCACTATGAGCAGAGAAGAACAAGGTCTAAGATACAGATTGGGGCTCACTAGGAGGTTCACCTACCTTTGAACCAGGGGGTGCAGTCAAGCCTAAAAACGCGTAAACCGCGTTGTTCTCCCGCGCCTCGAAGAAAGCCTCGTAGTCCTGCATCGGGGGAGTCGGGGAGGCGACAAAGACACAAGAATGAATTGTCATAAATGATCTCAGCTCAGCTTGGGGTGTCACCCAACTCTCCCCGAGCAAACTGCTTCGTGTGGCCGAATGAGAAATGCAGTGTCACCTCAGGTAGGTGTCACTGGCACCAACACCACACCAACTGCTCTGGTGGAAAGGGACAAGCTGGGAATTTCACTCTCTGTCCCAACAAGATGTTGCTGTGAGGTGCTCCAGCCTTTCCCTGAGGGACAGACTCCATATCAAGGCAGTTGTGACTGGGTCTGGTGTGGATGTCCCTCCTGCAGGAGAGGCTGAGCCTGGATCTTGTCATCACAACCACTGCTGTCCCCAGATGTCATTGCTAATTCCTGGTTAGTGATGGCAACTGTGCAACTGGGGACTCCAGCTCTTAAACCTGTTAAAAGTTCAACTGAAACCTTTACACTGAGAGTACACCTTTCCCATCAGGTTTCCCATTCAGAATTGGTCTGTGCCGGTGAAGGCAAAGGGGTTGCACTGTTCCTTCTACTCATAGGGTGACCCTGAACACACACACAGGGAAATTAAGGTAAAAACAATTAAATGAAAGAAGAAATACCAAACCCCAACCAAGGAAACCCAGGAGGTTTGTGCAAGCCCACTGTTATCTGAGTTACCACGATAATACCTCACTCTGAACTCAGCACACATCCGCCATGTGACTTCCCTGCTCTCCCTTTTGAACTGCAGCACAGCATCAGCCTCCTCCAGCTTTCCTGGGGAATGTTTGGATGCAGGAGTCCTGGCTGGGGAGCCCAAGGTGAGGCAGCATCTCAGTCTCAGGCTGGAGTCTGGGACAGCTGCTGTTTAGGACCCACTGCTCTGGATTCCTGGCTGGGTGCTGGGGAACAGCCTAAGGAACAGTAACTGCTGTTTGCAGGCTGCAGAGAGGGGCAGCTCTAAGGAGAGGCTGCTGCAGCTGGAACAGAACAAAGTACAGGGAGCAGAGGATTCCAGCTGCCTGGAGATCAGGGATGGCAAATTATTGCTCCATTTGCACAAGCAGCATTTGGGTACCAGGTTGATAAAAATGTGGATGCTTATGGTAAATCCTCCCTGAAGCCCTTCCGTTGACAGGACTGGGGCTGATTGATAACAAAGGGCTTGTTTATCTTGCTGGTGCACAGTCCATAGCTCCACTGCAGCTCCCAGGGAAGGAATTCCTGCGAGCAAGGAGCAGGGCTCCTGCCAGCCTGCACAGCATCCCCAGTTCCAGCCTCTCTGCTGTGCACGGGCCAGGAAAGTCAATTTGCTCTTTCCTCTGCCAGTTGTGCTGCATCAGATGGAACAAACAGGGAAGTTCATGCTTGAGAGGCATCAGATAAAGACAGAAAGAGGTTCAAATTCTGGGCACAGAATTAACTTCTACCTTCCTGGAAGCTGAACTGGAGCAACTCGAATGCAGCGTCGCAAACTGACCGAACTTCAGAAGTTCAAAGTGACATCAGGCAAAATTTTGTGCAGGAAATAAACCCACAACAAGAACTGATGTGAAGTACCTCTACCCCTCCCCAAACTTCCTGTATTCAGAACTCTCTTGGGGTACAGTGGGGGTGCAGGAGAAGCATCTGTGCTAACATTTGTCCTCACATTTGTCATTCCAAACCAATCTTTTTCTATGTCACAACCACAGTCAGTAAATTTTGAGAGCTGAGTAGTACAACAGCTCACTGTGGATATTGTTTCAAGTTCTGCTTCTATTACAAGCAAGAAAAATTCCTGGCACAATTGAAAGTAATTGCTTTTAGTAGCCACAGAATCTCCTCACAAAGGTCCAGCACTGGCAGGATCTGACTTTACAGACTTCGCAGGTCAGAACCAGACTTCAAAGGGCCAGAGGAATGCATACTGTGAGCTCTGTTCAGAGCATATTAGGTTTTAAAAATAAAACTAACAGTTAATCTAATAATCATTCACGCATGGCCTGCTGAGTACAAGTACTGCAGGGCAACTTACTTCTGATCAAGCATTAAAATAATTACCAGTAGGATTTGTGTTTGCAACATGAGCTTTAATCTGTCCAAGGCACTGCAGTAAGTGGACCACAGCAGCCTTCCTTTTGCCAGCAGCACACAGAGCTGATCCCAAGAAGAAAACTGATTTATTATCATGGCAGAAATGACTTTATATGATCTGGGATCTGCATCCGGGCAGAACAGATCTCTGAACTTGCTACAGAACGCAAGGTTGGTGTAACAAGGCCAGCTTCTGTGAGGTGTTAGTTCACAATCACGAGAATTAAAAAAACCTCTGAACTTTCAGAGCTGCAGGAGGGGGAAAAACCCACAAGGAAAAAAGATTATATATACACTGCAAGGGGGCATCTAAATAGGAGATCCAAATTTTAACCTCTCTTATGGTGGAACTGGAATATTCAAGAATCAATTATTATTAAAAGCCTGAGAGGAGGGGAAATGTCTAACACCTTCCACACCCTTCCCAGGGGTAGCACAAGTGGCCAAGCCCTGCTTTGCTGGTCACAGCAGTGAAGCACAAGCTGTGGCAGTGAGGAAGAGGAGTGGGATGGGGACAGGGGGACAGTGAGGAAGAGGGGTGGGATGGGGCAGGGGGCCCTGGAGCCTCACCCCGAGGTAGCGGCTGTCGTTGAAGAGCCGGGGGGGCAGGGGGTTCCCGCTCGCAGGCCGACTGTCCTCGGGGACGTTCTCGCGCATCCATTTCCGATTCTCCTCGTTGGCGGCGATATCCTTTTCCTCAAATTCGATTTTGTTGGCCTCCAGGAAGCCTAACACATCTTGTTGCTGCTTTTTAATCTGTCACAAAAGAGGGAGGGGAAGAGAGAAGGCAAACAAAAATCAATCAAACTGTCCTTCCTGCAGTTGCAGAGTTCGATACAGAAACCAGGGAGTGCGAAACAGGCTGAAAATGGAAGTGGTATGAGAATTCTTAGAATCCAAAAGTATCTCTAAAGAGCCAGATCTGAGCTTTGAACTGGCTCCTAGATAACTGAACAGGCTGAAGCCTAAGACACTGTCCCTTTGTGAACCCTGAAGGTGCCCCCCGAAAGAAGAGAGGTGAGCAGGGCCCTGCAGAGGCTGCGCTGGCTGGGCTTTACACTTGACTCAGGGCAATGTTGTTCTTACAGGTGCAGTGGAGTTTGCTGAGGAACATTTGAGGTACAACCTGTTTCCTTCAGCACAGGCTGAATTCCCCCTTCTCAGAGTCCAGGTTTTTGTCCACCTTGGTGCCAGGACAGAGATCTCACAGAGTCCATTAACTGTAAGATTCCAAGGCAGTTTTGGCTCATGTTTCTTTGCAAAAAAAATCCCTCTTCCGCTGTGTTCTGGGTGTCAGCAGAGGCAGGTACAGTCTCTGGAAAGCTGTGATCCCTCATCCCCTGTTCCCACTGGTGTCAGGGAGGCTGGCTGAGGTCCCATACCTGATGCTGCCTGTCCTTGTGCACTCACACAGCATTCAAGGGAAAAGCACGATCTGTGCAGCAAACACTGTGCTGGCTTTGCACAGGGAAGGTGGGTTTTGTTGCTGTCATTCTGAATTACTGACTTCCTCACACAGAGATGTTCTGCTTATGCTCTGCTCTCCCTCTGCATGATTTTACCACCATAAAGGAAATTATAACCATGCACACCCTGGCAAACAATAAAAAAAACGGGATTTCATGGGAAATTCGTTCTCTTCAAATTACTCCCTTCACTCCAAAGCCAGTCCAAGGCCTGGCTTTAACCTAACGAGCTCCGAGCCGCAAGAGCCGCGTTTCATACAGATGTTGCACTGGTGCTAATTCAGGTCAGCCCCAGCTCCCGGAGCAGCCACTCCATATACGGCCACGGGAAAACACGGAGCAGCGCTGGGGTCAGGGCACAGCCAGCCCGGAGCCAAATATGGAGTCTGAGCCCCGGCTCCACAGCCCCGCACCCACAGCACCCATCCGGACCCGCAGCACCCATCCGGATCCACGGCACCCATCCGGATCCACAGCACCCATCCGGATCGGGAACGGCGCGGGGCTGAGGTGGGAGAGGGGGGAAAGCGCTGCCCTGGAAGGGGGTGGGTTGGGGAGCGGCACCCAGGAAATCCAAAGAGGGAATCTTCAGGCATCCCCTGAAGTCTTTTGCTGCTCTATCCATGGCCAGGCTCAGCTAGACCTTGCTGTAGCACAAAGGGACCGCTCCTGCTCTCCCACAGAGGAAAACGTGCCCCCAGCTCCAGCAGGGAACTGCCTGCCCAGGGCTGCAAAGCCAACGTGGAGCCGCTGGACCCCCTGTGCGAGCACCCTCAAACAGAAGGATGTTGCTAATTTTCATCATGGCTGAAAATACACAAAGTTGGAGGAATTAATACTGCCCCAGGAAATAATTCATGGAGAGGCTGAAGGGAAGAACATTTCTGAGCAGACTCAGCCCTGAGGGTAAGAGGTTTCTCCCCCTGCCTTTAACAGCAGCAGGAGGGAGGAGAAGGGGAAGCTTTTCTTCCTTCAGGAACTGCTCTGTAGGGCTAAAATAAGGGAAAGGTCTTTGGAATTGTAAACTCCTCTGCCAGTGTGACCTGGTGGCAAGCAGAATTTTTTTTCCCTGAACCCATCTGATTTTAATTAAGCATTTCCTACAATGTCTAAATTACAGATCCAATTAATTTTCTATGGTCTTCGGTCCCTTAACTTGTCCAAAATCTGCTGCTTTAATGAGAACACATTTTGAGATGTCCCAGAATTATTAAGACATTAAAGAAAACCAACTTTTTACCTAATTTATCATTAAACTATACACTCTGCAACGAAAAACATGAGCTCTAACTTGGACAGTAATCAGCATTCTGATCTCCTGAGAAGTGCCTTCATTTTTTTAATCTTTTTGACTCTTGGATTGCCTCCCAGCCACCCACAGCCCCTCACACAGCATCTCACACTGGGACAGTCTCTGGGTTGTTTTTTCAGCTCCAGGTAGCACCACAAGATCCCAAATCCAGGACTGTGGCTCGGAAGGGTCACCACAACCCTCCCTGCTTGTTTCTGAAGAGCTGGCAGAGCTGGAGATGTATTTTTTCCGCTAGGAGAGGCACTGCTGGAAGGCAAACATGGAAGTCTGGTCTCCGTGTCACTCTCAGGCCATCTGTAGACAAGGGAGATAACTCCCCAAAGAGTTCTACAGGAAACCAAGGAGCTGGTGTTGGTGCATGAGGAGTACTAGTTTGAATCCTAGTTTTCTGGCCAGAGGAAAAAAAAGCTGGGATATTAAGCAGCAATGTCCTCCCAGTTCCTCAGACAAGGTGACAAGCACTTACACAAGAGCTCCAAATGCTCCAGAGAAACACGGCCCCAACTGCTGGGCAGAGCGGACACCAAGCTGCCAGATCAGGTTATTTTATGGGATTTTATTTAGATAACTTCCATTAATCCCAGGCAGTGAAATACCACAGGGAGGGAAAGGCTGAAAATAGAGCAAGAGACGTCTGCTGCTACTTCAGGGTGTTTTGTCTTACTGGAAAGGGCACACGTTCTCCTCAGGACAGCTTGGAAGATGGTTCCTGCTGCCCATGTTTGGGAAGGAGCGAGGAGCCTTCCTTCAGGATGCGCCTGTCAACACACAGCCCTCGCTTCCCAGAAATCCTCTCCTGGTTGCCTGACCAGGCCTGGACACCGGCCAGCGCCTCTCCAGATCCCACACCTCGTCCTACGTAAACAACTGTCACATCTGAAGGGATGTTGGCCTTTAAACTGCAGCTCCCTGCAGTTGGCAAACACAAAAATCCTTGTTTATTCCGAGTGCTTCTGACACATCGTGCAGGGCCCAGAGCACCAGAGGAGAGCTGGGAATGTGCACAGAGTCAGCCCAGGAACTGCAGAGCCCAGCAGGGTCCAGAGGGTCGGGACAGGCACTGGGGGGGCAGGAGGACCCTGGAGACACAAGAGCACCAGAACAGAGAAATCAAGGATAGGGATGGGCACAGAGCTGTAAGGAAGGGAAGAGCCTGCAGGCAGGAGCAGATGGCAATGAGCAAAATGGATGGATGGAGATGGGGGGAATCCCAGGGTGGAGGTGGGATGGACACAGAGGGATGGAAGGAGAAGGGGTGGGAGCAGAAGTCAGTCCTGCTGTGCTGGAACTCCCGACTGCCCTGTCTGGAAGACAAGGATACCCTTGGGAAAGCCAGTTTTGCTCACAGGTGCCTTTACCCCCATCCCACAGAAACACAGGAACAGAAACACACTCCTGGATTCTGGGCCTGAACACACTTCGGAGAAAAACAGCTACAACTGCTCCTCCAGTGGAAACATTATACTTTTTGCTGCTGTTCCCAAGGTAATTCTGAAAGAAGCATTTAACCAAATAAATCTATTTTCTCCTTGTTTTGGCTTTCATTGTCTATTCCAGAGACACAAATAGTTTTACAGCAAGTTCCTGTGGTTAAGTGAAGTCTCAGCACCACACTGTGACCTTCTGTACAAAACCCATTGGGTATCCAGATTCTCTTCCTTTCCAGTTAGAAGCCAAACAAGAAACATTAAGCTTTCAACAGAGCACGGGTATGGAAGAACATTATCAAAATGAGTATAAAATTATGAACAAGTTCTGTCCCTCACTTGAATACACATCAAAAATGCAATTTACTGTTCTTAGATCTAGCTCCTATCAGTGATGTCAGGAACACAAGAAGAACCACGTCAGAGTTGCCAAGAGTACAAACAGGTGATGTTTTCCAGCAAATCAGTCTATCAAAAAGGGAGTTTTAACCCCAAAGTGGGAATAAGCGAACAAAAAAGGGGGCAGGGATGATGCTGCAGGACACTCCATCCTCAGCTCCAGCCAGGATTGTGCTACCTGTCCAACAGTCAACCTCTCCTACCACCAGCCAACTGCAGGGAAACACTTATTTTAAACACTATATTGAACTGACCTTCACAGGAGTTTCCATCTCCTTGCTGCACACAGGCACACACAGAGAACAGTCTTGTCTGCACAGCTGGCCAAGAATCGGTTTGGGTTGGTTTTTTTTAAAGTCTTATTATTTTTTCAGTTTATAAATAAATCCCTTGTTGGACAATAGACATGTTTTGGAAATCTATTTAAGGACCACTGGAACCCGAAGTGAGTTTACAGTCTGAGTGCTGCCGTTTTGGTCACAAAACAAACTTGAAGGCTGTGGCTCTGCTGTCCTGGCACCAGGGGAGGTTTAGATTGGATATTGGGAAAAACTTCTGCATGGAAAGGGTTCCAAAGCACTGGAACAGGCTGCCCAGGGAAGTGATGGAGTCACCATCCCTGGAAGTGTTCAAAAAACATGTGGATGTGGCACTTGGGACATGGCTTAATGGTGAACACAGTGGGGCTGGGCTGATGGTTGGACTTGATGATCTCAAAGGTCTTTTCCAACCTTAACAATTCCATGATTCTCTCCAGCTCCCACTGAATGTCTATCCTGAGTTTCCTCTCCCAACCTCACAGCTGGGATGCAGCACCAGGACAGCAGCAAAGCCACACCTTCCAGCAGATCTGCATCTTATACTCACCTCAATTCAGTTTCAAGACAAAAACAGCTTTAAAAGGGATTTTTTTTTTTTGCCATTTCCAATTCCAGCTTTTTGAGTTCTAGATAAGGAAAAGCAACTACAGCTTTAAAACAGATCTACTTTACACCACTGATGATTTCAAAAAAGCTGCTTCATCATTAGTGCAGGAGGTGAAGACCAAACTCCAGGTGATGCTACTGTGTGTGGCCAGACTTGTACCCATCCATTCATCAAACACTTCAGAGCCTTTGCAAGACTGATAAGGTGCAATTTAACAGCAAATGGAAGAAGTGCAGCGTAAGAAATGTTCAGCAAACTCCATGGGCAGCCAGGAGCAAGGAGAGAACCCCCAGGAAGTGGTTTTCTTTGGAGGGATGGGGCAGCACGAGGAATGTGGAGCTGCTGCCAAGACAAGTAACTTGGGCTGAGCTCTGGCCACGGCTTTCGGACCTGCCCGCCTGTGCTGCTGGGCCTGGCCAGCACCGCTGCCACGCACCACCACTGCCTGGAATGGGGAGTAAAAAATACTAGGGGTTTTTGTTTGGTTTTTACATTTCTCACCTGATTTCTACAATGATCTTGCATTCCCCACCTGGGTTGCTAATGCAGCAGCTCAAACTTGCAAATGAGCTGCAAAACGCTTAGAATTTCACCTCCCAGTACGACATAATTTGTAGGAGTTAAAGAGCCCGGCAGCTCAGCCATGGATTTAAATGTCAGGGATTCCTGACAGCCCCCTAAGCTTATTCTCCACCCCGGCACTGCAGGAGGCCTCCCTTCCAAGACAAAACACCCCTGAGCAGCCTCGGCCCTGGCCTCCATCAGACTTTTGCCTGATTTTACTCTAATATTCCAGAAGCTATTTTTTTTGTCTAAGTGTTTTTGATGGGTTTATTTGTATGAACAAGACAGATTTTTTTTTCCCCCCATATTAGTTTAATGTTCGAATGTGCCAGTTCTGATGGTGCCACTGCGAATGGTGATCAGAGGGTGGGAAACCTGGAGGCGCATCCAGCAATGACCTGCCTGATCAGAGCTTTGCCAGGTATCTCCCAGCAATTCCTGTCTCACTCTTACTTCCCACTCCCTGGTAGAGTATCTGCCTATTTTTAGGTCTGGGTAATTATCATCACAGAACTCAAAGCACTTCTTTATTCTGGCTATTTTAAGCGTAGCAGTGCCATCATTGTCTCTCTCGATGTTTGGCTTCTGGTCTGTATCTGTGAGATTGAGGACAAACACAGCAAAACCACCATAAACTTTCATGACCTAAATCACACACAAGAGGCTGCAAAAGTTCACGCTGGACTTGTGCCGCTCTTTTTTTTTTTTTATTCCAGAAATTAGGCAGTGTCCAGATGGGCTCCATATGTACTGACTCCCTGCCTCCCTTTGGGAAAGCCCATGGCCTGGGGACATGTATCCTGCAGAGCAGCCCTGGTTTGATGTGGTTACACCCCAACAGCTTAAATTTTGTTTATTTGGGAATGGCTTTTACCACCAAGCTGCATCAGCATCACCAGCCCGAGAGCTGGGGCAGGAGGGAATAGGCTCCAGCTCACACTGAGAGCAACAAGCACGTTCCTGTTGCTCACTTGTGGTTCTGGGAGACACTTTGTAAAAGCCGGAAGGAGTCTTGGTGTGAAAGGATGCAAAGGGACCACCACTCAGGGGCGAGGCTGGGGGAAAATCCAGGCCACCAAAAGGTTTTTGCAATTTAACCTGGAGGTTGCATCACGTCTGGAAGCACATGGCCTGTCTGCAGTGGGGCTTTAGCCAGGCCTAAGGTACCACCCCACTGGCCAGATTTTGGAGCACAAGCCAGGAATATAACTGGAACAAAGGACAAAGTCTGAACTTCCCAAAACAAGACCACGACTTGCTCCAGAAAGCATAGAAAGTTACATAAATGAAAAAGCTGATTCATGAGAACAAAAAGAAAAGCTTCTCTCACGGATTACAATGCCATTGTAAGTGTACTCATTCAATAACCCAAGGCCTGAAAACTTGCTAAATCCCACACTAACAAAACCCAAGTCTGAAGATCTGTGTGCATTCAACAAGTTTTTTCCTACCAGAAGAACCGAACGGGAAAGTTTATGTCACCCCCATGGATTAAAGTCCTGGGGGACCAGGATTCTCAATGCAGCCAAGGGCCCTTCCAGAGAAATGCGTCCAGGGAAAGGAACGGAGCTGGGGAAGGGTGTGGAGCACCAGGAGTGTCTGAGGGAGTTCGTGGGGCTCAGCCTGGAGAAAAGGAGGCTCAGGGGGGACCTTCTGGCTTTGTAACTCCCTGACAGGAGGGGGGAGCCCCGGGGTGGGAGCAGGGGTTGGGCTCTGCTCCCAGGGAACAAGGGACAGGACAAGGGGAAATGGCCTCAAGCTGTGCCAGGGAAGGGTCAAGTTGGAGGAATTTCTTCCTGGAAGGGGTTGTCCAGCCCTGGCACAGCTGCCCAGGGAGGTGGTGGATTCCCCATCCCTGGAGGTGTCCAAGGAACGACTGGACATGGCACTCAGTGCTCTGGGCTGGGTGACAAGGTGGGGATTGGACACACGTTGGACTGGATGATCCTGGAGATCTTTTCCAATCTCAATGACCCTGTGACTCTGTGATTTCCCCCCAGGTAAGCACTGTTACACCCCTGCAGGCAGAGGTCTGTGTGCCCAGAGTCCATTAGAAGAGTGGTGGGGAGGGAAAGCAACCGCTCAGGAACAGGATTCCAGAGGCTCTTTGCAGTTACACCTCACAAAGGTTTGAGGTATTTGTCATTTGGACCTACAAAAGCAGACAGACATCTGCAGCCAAAACTCAAGGCTTTAATGATGTTGTGGGCATGGGCACACGAAAAACTGACAGAAACAAATCACCTCAATTAGTTCTGCATGATCTGAATATTCAGACTGAAATGGGATTGATTTTTTCATTTAAATGTACACAGGTTTGACTTTATGTTGGAGCCGGGTTTTTGAGTGTCACTAATTTGGTGCCAGATTCACAGTACAGCCAATTCCACCACTGCTCTACTACAAATTCTAACAAGTCAAATTCTAACAAGTCAAATTCTAACAAGATACTAAAAGGCCATAAATAGGTCAGAACTGACTTGCTGCATCCTCTTGAGTGTCTGTTTAGCTACTTTCCTCCCACAGTGGCCAAAAGCAGATTCCTTTACCCATTAGTCAAGTAGGAGGACAAGTAACATTTCCTTATTTCTATCTCCCCAGCTTCTGGCAAACAGCAGCAGCAGCACTGCCTAACAAAGCCCTGATGGCTTTTTAATGTGTTTTAGGTTTACTTTCTATGAAGGCACCTTAAGGATAAACGTATTATCACAGCTTCAGTCAAATTCTGCTCTTAACAAACAATACCCAAGTGCTGGGGGAGTGTGTGCAGGTGAATCCATTCATCCTTTAACACCTGCTTGTCAAGGACTACTGTGGTGCCACCAGGATTCTAACACAGAGCATCATATCATTGGCAACGCCTGAAGACTGGGTGTAAAAGTACTATTTAATAAACTTCACATTTTGTTCCAGTACCTGAAAATGGTTCTGTGTCAGCTGAATCCACACCTCTTTTCCTACTGAAGGAAATCTTTCTCTCTTCTGGCTGCAGGGAAAAGGTGGTTAGGCACTGACCAGGCTCCCCAGGGCAGTGGTCATGGCCCCACAGCTGCCAGAGCTCAAGGAGCATTTGGATATGGTGGGGTGTCCTGGGCAGGACCAGGATTTGCCCTGGATGATCCTTGTGGGTCCCTTCCAACTCAGAATATTCCATTTCAAATCAAACAATCCCCACAAAGCCAAAACTTCCATCTGCAGGGATTTTAATGCAAGATTTTAACATCTAAAATCTCATTCCATCATCAGCCAAACAGATGTTTGTTTATGGGTTGGCAGTGAGCCTTTTTTACACTGCCTTCCATCCACATGGAACACAAGATTCCCAGCAGAGAAAGGAGGAGTTAAAACCCAAATGCCCCAGAAAGGGGCTGGCAGCAACACTATAAAACAGTGAATGAACATGAAAATTCCAAGTGCTGAACACTGAGAGAAGTATTCCAGACTTGGAGAGGTGTCAGGCTTACACCTGTCCTCTCGCACAAGAAAGGCTTGATTAGAAACACGAGGGATGTCCTGACTCCTGCTTCACTCTGTTCCCACTGGGCTCCTTGCAGCCCTGGGAGCAGGGACAGCAGCAGGAGTCTCCCCTCCCTCCATCTGATCCCTGCAAACAGCCCGACCAGGAGCTATGTTTGGTTAAGGATAAACTTTGCACTGGAAGGAGCCTCAGAGTCTGGGGAGTCTCTGGACACAGCCTGCAGCAGCTCCAAACTCCTAGAGAGGTCTCCAGCATCCAAAGCCTGCCCATCCTCCTGTACGGGCTCTGTCCAGGCTTCCCCCAAACCTCACCTGCTCCAGAGCCAGGTCCGGGCAGGAGAAACCGTGGGGGAAGCACAGCTTGGCACTGGGACTGGACACATTCAACCTGCATAAATCAGGGTTATAGACCTTTGCCATGAACTCCAAAGGCCTGACCCTGAGCATGGATTCACCTCTTCTTAGAATAACAGAAGCGCAGAATATCCTGAGCTGGAAGGGACTCACAAGGATCATCCAGTCCAACCCTTGGCCCTGCACAGACATCCCAACACTCCCACCCTGTCCCTGAGAGCACTGTCCAAACGCTCCTGGAGCTCTGGCAGCCTCGGGGCTGTGCCCACTGCCCTGGGGAGCCTGTTCAGTGCCCAACCACCCTCCAGGGGAAGAACCTTTTCCTGAGATCCAACCTAAACCTCCCCTGACACAACTTCAGGCCATTCCCTGGGGTCCTGTCCCTGGTCAGAGAGCAGAGATCGGTGCCAGCCCTGGCAGTGCTCCATGGAGGTCAGAGCTGGGGAAGCTCTCCCAGTCACAACACGAGGATTCTTGTGCCATCCCAAGGAAAGGGAAGAAAGAGCACTGCCTCTTCCAGCAGCAATAAGGACTGAAATCATGGATCAAACCGTGGCCTCAGGCCATTCCTTCCTCTCAGGCCTTTGCTTTACTCAGCAACAGGAAGGACTTGTGTGCAACTACTCCCAGATCTGGAATTTTTTTAGTTTTTTTGGGGACTACTTAAGTTATCCAGAATAAGTGTATCTTGCAAAATGGAGCTTCCAGACCTAAGCTTCCCCTTCTCTTCCTTTAGGTGAGGATGTAAAGAAACACTGATGCATAGAAACCACAGCTTTAACCACGTGCACTGACACCGCCCACAAACCATCACGGCACCCGGAATTGGCACCGTCCAAAGAAAACACCAGCATTACAACACTAAATAAATTGACCCTTGGCAATTTTCTAAGTCAGTCTTGTGGCATTTGCCTTTCACAAGCCTGAAAACTGTTTGTCTGCTCCAAAACCAACACAGAGCAAGCTTCCTCCTGTGGAATACAGGCTCCATTATCCCGGTTATCCGCTAACAAAGCACAGGCAGCAGCAGAGTAGGAGCTCTTCATTTATTACACACAGTTGTTTTCTGCAGCAGACGTGGAGCTTGGCAGGCTGAGGTTCCCTGGAAGTCTCACAGCATCCAAACTCTGTGCTTGGTTAAATGAAAACAAACAGATCTGCTCCTCCCGAAGCCAGACATCAAACTAACAACTCCTGAGCAGTACAGAGGTGAGACTGGCAGGACCTGGGAGCATTCCCACCCTTCAGCCTGCACTTCGGCTCTCCTGGACCACTCCCTGTCCCCTTTTCCAGGCAGTGCTGGCCAGGATAGCCATGATGGAAAGGGAAGTTGTGCTCACCCTCTCCTTCAGGCCTGGGGTCCTCAAAGGGCACCTCGGAGAGGGGCTGAGCAGAGGGAGCTCCAGCAACAGCCCCTTCTCCAGCCACAACTGTTCAGTGCATTCCTGGTGTCTCCACAGTCTCAGCATCTCCCTGTACTCTCTCACCTGAGACACAAGTCAGGGAAAGGGGAGCTTTTGCTATGTGGAAATAAAGAAAAAGTCCTTAGGTCCAAGCTAATTCTGTCACATGCTCCTTGAACAATTTTCCCCTCACCTCTCAGAGCTTCCTTCCCTAAGCTGTCAGCAGGAATAACTACTTTTTCAAATCACTGCTTGTTTACCTTCAGGGATCATTTCTGGCTGTTTGTACAAACCCTACAGCCCAGCCCCACGGCCAGGCTTTACACACCAATATAAAGCAATTAACCACACTGAAGACTGATCTCCAGCAAGATAATCAGATTCAGTATCAAGAGTTCAGAAAACTCTGGAACATGACATACTCCTAAATGCTCAGAAGTTTTCAACATGGCTGAGAAAAACAGGGGGTAAGACATTGAGGGTGCCACTGACCACCTGACTGCTTGCTCTAGAAGCTTTAAAAAGTCCTGAAAGTCTGGATCTCATCCCTGTTGTCAGGTTCTGAATCTGGTTTTTTCTGTCAGTCTCTTTCTGAGAGCCGGAAGAATTATTCCTCCTTTATCTTCAACCTCATAGAAACCCCAGCACAGGTCCATGCGGCCACACCCTGTGAAAACTGGCACAAACTGCACAGGTCCTACCTTGGTGTCCCCTCAGACTTCACCCTCCACATCTGCCCAGCACAGAGATAATATTTCCTGGAGAAATCACCCTGAGATAACACCCCCAGGGCTGCAGTTCAGGCTGTTTATTGAAACAGCTGCTCCTGTAATTATTTTCCAGAGTCTGTGCATTTCTGCTGGCCCTGCATGGCACAGAGAGAGCAGAAGGAGAACAGGTTTGGTTTTGTTTGTGTGATGAGGTGAACTCTGGTTAGAAAAGGAGTTAAAAGCACAGACAGTGTTGCAGGAGGCCCCTGTGGTTTGCAATAAAAGGAAGGTTTATTTCCTGTATGGTTTAGCACACAGAGCTAAATTAACCGACAAGACTAAAAGTTTACAGCATTAATTGCTGTTTCACTGCCTTTATACTGCCAGGCATTTATTCTTGAAATAAAAAACTACTTTAAAAAGAAATATAACATGACCTCGGGGATCCAGGTGCTTCTGATGTGTGTTGCTTTTTATCTTTGAGGAACTCATATGCCACAGGTATTACTTAACAAAGGCGTCTTTTTGCTGACTGCTGTTCTAAAACTAAACCAATGAATTTTTTTGGAGAGAACAAAGCTTTTTTCCTGAACTAACATACATAAATACCATAACACAAAGGAAGAGAAAAAGCTATGTATTAAATACAACTTTTCCTGCTCTTTCCAGGCAAAGTCAGGCTGTACTGAAATAGCACAGCATCCCAAAATCATCCTGGAGAGTGGAGAGGGAAGGTTCAGCAGAGCACAGTGTGTATGGGTAGCAGTTTTCTGATCAACCAGGTAACATTTTTAGTGCAAAACACCCTGGAGGCCCCAGATCCTTCTTTATTTTACGTGGACAAAATATTGTAACTCCAGAAACTGTGTCTTCAAGAGGGGCAGATAAATTCTTCTCACAAGAACTGGCCACGCTGCAGTTTCTGATCCTTTGGGCAGCTGAAGCAATACAGGAGTTGGCCAACTTCTTGTCATAGCCAGGAGGGCCAGTGCCTGGGGCTTTGCTGTCAGGACTTCTCAAGAGGCACCCTAAAGTCACTCTTTGTAGGAATGAAAAAAATGCAGCATTTTCCAACTCATTAAAGTCATTCCCATCAACCAGCTGTTCTCACACACTGGATCCCAAAAGGAAGTGCCGCCTTAACCCCATCCCAAGAGCACTATTCCAGGTGCTGCCCATGCCTTGGAGCCACAACCTGGAGCCACTCTGCATCCCCTCACTGTCTTTTCTGAGTTTTACAGATCCCTCTGGTCACCATGCTCTCTGCCTGGGTTATTTTCTAAATCACAAGCTTCCTTCTGCCTCAGTGCAAGCCAGCATCTGCTCACCCCAATCAGAAACTAAGAGAAATACCCAGTGCATTTCAGTTTTTAAAAGTTTAAGTCCCCCAGCTGTTTATTTGCTGTGGGATGGGGTTCTCCAGGCCTGGGCAGGCAGCCAAAATAGCTTCATTCCCCTGATGTTCTTCAGTGTCAGCCCTAATGCTCAGTGGCTGGCACTGTGAGGTGATGGGTCTCCTAACACCTTTCAAGCCTAATTTTGGTCCCAGATCATTCTATGGAAGGTATAGATGTCTGTCCAGCTTCTCCTCAGTTTATACAGGTGTAAATTCCTGGGAAGAACACTCCCCAGGTTAGCTTTACGGATTTCCTTTGATCTTTCCACAGCATGCACTGCAAAGCTCAGGCCTCTGTGGGTGAAGGGAGGCTCTCCCAGAGACCTCCTGGTGCATTTCACTGTGATAGAAGGGAACAGAAATTCAGAGCAGGAGTGCTCAAGCACAAAGTTCCGTGGACTGAGCCACCAGAACCCTGGGACCTGTTTCTGTGCATCACAGGGTGGAATTTCCAGTTCTTAATCAGGATTATCAGGTCACTAACAAGGAAATTTGCAAACCTGACCCTCTGTATTTCTATTCACATATATTGTAATTCCTGCCTAGGGAAAAACCCCAAACATCTATTGTCCATAAATCAGCTCCTCTTGAACTTCATTTCTCTCCACATCCAGTGAGAATGTTTTGGGATGTATTTTTAATCCATTCACCGCGTTATTCTGCTCCTCTCCCACTCTGCCAGTTGTTCTGCAGCTGCTGCTCTGGCCAAATAAATTGGCAACACGTGCACAGGAATCTCTTGGATGAGCAGCATTAAGTATTTCCTAAGGAATAAAATCTTGTCCTGCTGTAGTCCATGGCAAAACTCCCAGTCACATAAGCACAGCCAGAGATTGATCCCATGAGGTGAATACAGATGTGCTGTTTAAACCTGCCTGGAAACTACTATTCTCATAAAAATGTGGCTTTATGTGAAAACTATGATTATTTTTCCCAGGGGCTTCCTTTTTGCTCTTTCCATCAGGCTTTTCCAGTTGATTATGACTTATGCCTGAGGCAGGAGGGGTGTCTGATACACCACCCTAAACATTTAGCAACACACCCCCTAAATGTGATGTTTGCCAGCATCTGCAAAATCCTGTTGGTCTTAGAATCACCAGCTGGTTTTCTTGTTTTGTAGGTAAGAACTGCTGAGACACATGAAGAACAGCCATGTTTGCTCCTGTATGCTCTCATTCCGATCTCCCTGTCTGCCCAAGAGCCCAGGAAAACAGTGACATTTCAGCTTTGATTAATGGAAACCTTTTCCCAGTCACATCCAACCCAAACAAGATACTGGCTGTGACCTGGTAGAGCTTGTTCCATGCCCACTATCCCAGCCACTAATATCCCAATCCCGAGCTAGATCCCACAGGGCACTCATTACATGTAAAATAGAGAATCTAATGGCAAGGTTTCCCTGTGCAAAGTCTTACTCAGTCTCCAAACCTTGAGATTTCAGGGTTTACCTCCCAACAGAAAGTTCTGAGCAGCTACGGAATGACAAGTGGCTTCACACAACATTTCTCACATCCTGAGCTCCTGCAGTGGTTCACAAGGAAACCAAGAGAACTGGCATTAACTCCTGCTTCCCCCAGGCTCTGGTTTTATTAGGAAAACGTTCTTCCCCCAGAGGGTGGTTGGCACTGACCAGGCTCTCCAGGGCAGTGGTCATGGCCCCAACGCTGCCAGAGCTCCAGCAGTGTTTGGAAAACACTCTCAGGGACAGGGTGGGATTGTTGGGGTGTCTGTGCAGGGTCTGGGGTTGGACTGGATGGTCCTTGTGAGTCCCTTCCAGCTCAGGATATTCTGTGCTTCTGTGATTCCAACATAAAAGAGATGACCACAGCTAAAAGTTCCTCTCATACCCACAGTCTCTCACAGCCCCTCACGGTGTGCAAAGCACAGAGGGAAGATTTCAGTCACATTGAATATAAACCTGAGACAGAACCTGTTTACATTTCTGGTTACACCAAAACGTCCAGAGCCTTCTAATACCTCTACAATTTGCAGGTATCTATAATCACCCCCAAATTAAAACCAAACCAGCACATCCCAAACACACACGTACAATTCCTTCACACCAAACATTTTTCCTGGACAACATGGAATTAATGTTTTAAATGCAAACTGTTAACATAATTTTGGGAGCAGAGCCAATTTCATCCAAGAACAGAAGAAAGCTCTGCTGGGTTGGATCCAACACCTGCATTCTGTCTCCGCTGGTCACAGATCCCAGGGAAGAGCACACCAACAGACTGAGCACAGAGAGCTACACCACATCATGCTTTCTTCCCAGGCTCCACTAATGCACAGTTTTGAGTCAGAGGTGTACTAATTATGTTTAACAGCTCTTAATAGACTTTCCCCTTAATTTGTCTCGCTGCTTCTCCAGCCTGTGCACTGTCTGCTCCACACCACGTCCTCGGGCAGGGAGTTTCTCCAGGAAATCCCTGTTGGCAAACAAAGTATTTCATTTATTCTGAACCTGCCACCTGCCACTCTCACTTGTTCTACCCCAGTTGTTCCATTGGGGAAGTTCATGAATAATCCCTTCCTGTTTGTTCTCCCGTGCTTCGTTCGCTGTTATCACATTTCTGGCTTTTTCAGTTCTTTATCAACTGCAGAATTAACAGAATCATGGACTAGTTGGAAGGGACCTTAAAACTCATCTGGTTCCACCCCCTGCCATGGGCAGGGACACCTTCCACTATCCCAGGCTGCTCCAAGCCCTATTCAGCCTGGCCTTTAACACTTCCAGGGACAAGGCAGCCACAGCTTCTACCTTATCACGCACAAATTCTACCTTATTGGGTTGTTCCTTCCACACTGATCACCTCCCCCTACTTTCTTCCTTTTTCTCACTTTTATATTTAAGAACACTATCATTTAAGAACAAAAATTCCAGCCTACTAAAGATACAGACTCACCGCACTTTTATACAGTGGTTTGATTTTTTTTCCTTTGTCCTCTCTAATCCTAAGAATTCCTGACATTTTGCTTGCTTTTTATGGCCACGAATATGGTATTTTTGTAGAATTACCTAGTGCAGCTCCAAGACCTCTCTGCTAAACAGTATTTTAGAAGTTTAAACCTGATTACACAGGACAACAACTGTTTCTTCCCAGCTTCCCAACTGGAACAGCTACAGCAGGCTTTCTGGCACTGGGATTGCTTAGAGTTCTGTGGGAACCTCCTTGTAACTTCTGCATATTGCAAAAGCAGCTGATACATTCCCAAATCTTGACAACTATCTGTTTTATGCAACTGATGTGTAATTAATTATATAAGTCAAAAAGAAAATAAATAATCCTTTCCTCTTATCCCACAGCAGTTTTGTTATGACAAAAGATTTTTTTAACCTGGTCAAAGCTTGTCTGAAACTTTCTAGAAGTCCAGGGATTCACTGTTAAGGGATCACCCTCATTCCCATGCTCTAGGCAGCTCAGGTGCGAGGCTCAGCTTTCTCCTCTTACAGTGCATTGATTCTCCTCCCTGCTCTGCCTCTGTCCCAAGCATCTGCTGGGTAAAAGCCTAACAAAGAATAACATCCATTTGTCCAGCACTGGAAGACACCTCATAGCTCCCACATTTCCCTGAGATCCTTGGTTAAGCATGGCTGCCTCTGGCTCCTCTCCCCACTCCAATCCCCCAGCAATCAAACCACAGGTAACAACTACCATTTTACACTCCAGCACCTTTAGAACTTCCACAGAGGATGATTTGTGCACAGAAACAGCCCCAGTAAAGCTGCACTTCAGATAGTTAATTAAAGAAATAAATCATCCCATCCATGTCTCACAGAGGAAATAAGTCCAGGAAGGAGTTGTAAGTCAGGATGTAAAGACAACTTGAGCTGTATCCAGACAGCACTAACTCAGTTGGGGCAGTTGGATGCTGACTCTTCTGGTGCCTTAAAGCTCAGTCACCCTCCTGCCTCCTGAACGTCAGAAAATGGCCTGAGCAGTGAGCTGGAGGTTCTGCCCTGGGAAGGACATGCTCCTGGATGGAGGCTTTTTTTCTGGGACAAATAACAGTAGATAAACATTACAAATAAAACTCTTTCAGGCTTGATTAAATATCTGACCAACAAAAGCACTTTAAATTTAATCATAAACCAAAGGTCTCCCCTGAATAGAGCCGCGGTTAAACAAATGGCATTAACACCAAACGTTCACGTTTGAGCAGAAACATTTGTGAATAGCAGAATATTGATAGGAGTTGGGGATTTGGTTCAGGTTTCCAGCCCTCTGATCAGTGCCAGGAACTGAGATCAGCAGTTCAGACTGCGGAGCCCAGGGACATACGGCAGAGCTCACCTCCCTTGGCTATGGCAACAACACATCCTTAGTTCTTTTTAACATACAGGGGAATACTTTAGTTCTGTTTTGAGCTTGAACAGCTGAATTCTATCAATGCTTGTGTAGCGCCATTTGTCTCTTGTCTCCCCACTTCCTTCTTTTCTGGGAGGAGTAAGAATAACCTTGCAGAGACTCTTGGTTTTGGCACCCTCTGCTCATTACACACATGCCAATTCACTGACTTCTGTAGGAATTTTCTGAGTGTAACTTTATTGCCTCAGGACAAGCAAAGTTCCTTGCTCAACTTTATAAATATTTATTTCAAGCCCCCAAGTGCTTAGCCCTGACATGACACTGTGTGGATCATATCTCAGAACGTGCTGCAGGTCAGAGTTCAAGGAAAGCCAGCCCAGGCTGACAACATCCAGCTTCTCCCCAAAATCTGCCTCTTCTCCCCAAGCAGAGACATAATCCTGATGCACCACCTCAGAATAAACACTGTCCAACCTGCACATACAATCTGTAGAAATTTTCAACCAAAAGCCTTTCCCAGCCTTAACTGTGGAAGTGCAATTTTCCGTCTTTCTCCTGCTGTCAGAAAACTAGTTTTATTTAAGGACCGTAGAATGTTTTCTATTTTGATATATTACAACTATTGCAACAACTGCAGCCAATTTAATCTCTGGTTCCATCAAAAATTTGAATGCAATATTTTAAGAAAAATGTTTGACTTTATCTAGAGTTTGGAACAATGACTTTAGCCAAAAACAACCCAGGAGGCAGATGGAACACATCCGAGCTCGACCCGCATTATAGATTTTGTCTTCCACCCCGAGAGCTCTAATTGAGAACAATTCCTACCATTTGATTGAGAGAAATCCAGTTTGATGAACACTGGATATCCAAAAAAGTCCTTTTTGCATATTATGTTTCCACAACAGAGAGGCTTAGAATCAATACCAAGCCTAACGAGTCAGTCTTCACCCACAGTTTATTACCGGCATGAGCTGAGTATCACCAAAACAAATACATACTGGGAGGCTGTTTTTAGAACCACAGATGCAGCTTATTTTCCCCACAATATGGGGGCTTACCTAAACTTGCATCCCATTACAAGACTATTTACCAAAGATTCCTCTCAGTGTTCTCCTCCCACAGGAGCTGCCCTGCCAGGCAGCCAAAGGAAGTTCATGAGCTGTTCGCGTCTGCTGCTGCCGCTCGGGCCTTCCGCCGTGACCTGTGTGACCACACGCATCTGCCTGGGACAGCAACGGGGAAGTCTGGACGTGGCAGCAGAGCAAGGAACACTTGTGATGCACAGAAACACCCTCATGTTTGTCCTCAGAGCCACCTCCTGCCACGGCCCAGCACCTTCGGGGTCTGTTCCAACCTGAGCGATTCTCTGATTCCATGAAACCTCACAGCAGCCAAGCAACACAAACACAGACTCTGCTCATTCTATCTTAGAGTGGCAAGATTTTCATTTGTTGCGATAAGCTGAGGAAAAAGGCCCTTGAGGGATTTCAGTGCAAGATAGATTTTTTTCCATACAATCTCCATCTCTCCATGTATTACTTCCCTAGGATTCACACTTCAGCAGGATGAAGCAGCTTCACCAGCCCTCCCAAAGCCCTGAGTCGTTGAGCAGGGACAAGAGATGGTGGTTACATACTGCTTGTTTGCAGCTGCTCTTCTCCAGAGCTGTTCTCCCCTGGAATGCTATAGGAAGCTCTTGCTATTGGCTGTCTATCCCCAGCAGCACCAGCAAGTCCACCACTGTCTTGCTGTGTTATGAGGGAAAAGAGGAGAGGAACTGTGAGCAAATGTTCACTCCCCTGACCACAGGCCACTTTCCTCTTCAATTCCTGGTGGGTGGGGAGAAGACCTAAACCCTTTCTTTCCCAAGCAAGAAAACAATACAAGAAAAACATGAACCCCCCACATCCTCAACTGTGTGAATGAAAAAAATAAACTAGAATTTCCTTTTCTCTCTACAAGCAGCCCTAAAGAGCAGTAAGTCTGTGTAACATGGAACTCTGGAGATCATCTCTTCTCCTTGCCATGTCTGAAGCCGCAGTAGGAGGCGAGGAAGGAAAACCACCCACGCAGCCATCAAAACAAGGGAGGGGGAGAGCCTGGAGACATGGAAACATGACAAAGATGAAATGCCTGGCTCTGAGGAGTGTCTGGACACCAGAGGTTTGATGTGGCATTTTCCACAGCCCACAGCACTGGCAGTGGCATAGGGGAAAGCTCAGCCCATCATCTGTAGTGCTGGCACTTTGCTTCCAGCCTCCAGTTTCATCATCCATACTCCCGGAGCTTGCAAGGGGATGGGGGATGAACAAACACAATTCTCTTGGACAAAGTCCGTAGTCAAGGCCGATGCAGTTGTTGGCAACAAATGCACACTTGTAAGACCGAAAAGAATTCAAACAGCTGGCTCCCTTCCACGGGAGATCAATAAACCTGGCAGTCCAGCTGCCTCCAGGAAGAAAGGGATGATGGTGCTGCAGGAAGGCTGGGCAATGTCTTACCCAAAAAACAACAAAAGACCAAAATCCTACGGAGAAAATCACAGACTGGAGCCATTCAGCTTCTTCCCTCCTTGTATCCTTTTCTTCCAGGAGCAAGAGTCTAATGATTCTTAGGCCTCTCCTCCTTTTGCCTCTTGAAGGATTTGAATAGCCTGGGCTGGCCCTGCTCCTGCCACTCTTGGGACATTTGCATCTGTCATTATGTCCAGAGCCTCCAACACTGTCTCAGACTAAGGAACACTATTCACTTCCATTGTAGGTCCTCCAGGAAGACTCCTGGACAGGAGTTCCACATGTACATTCCCACACTGGGTGTCCTCACCTCATCTTCAATGCCCAGGTGCCACTGCCCAGCCCACAGCTCGCCACAGCAACACCCACTCCGAGAAAGATTAAAGAGAAGGGGCAACTTCCCGTGTAAGACTTACAAACAGCAGGAAACTGGTGCTGTAACCATCAGATCGTGGGCTGAAATTCAAATAGAAGGCCAGACAACACGTACTTCACCAGAAATCCCTTGAAACACAGTCATAAAATGCCTTTGCTTAGACATGAGCTTCACACGGTATTTTTTCCTCAGTGATACATCCTACTGAACATAAACATTATGGAGAACAGTTCCTTGGGGCAACATTTTATATACCATGGCAGATTATACCACATAACAAAGCAGGACTTTGCCAATCACAGACCACAAAATTTGGGCACCTTCCAAGACTCACAGCCCCAGGGTGTGAGGTGTGAAGCAATCCCAACCCTTTTCCCTTCAGTGGGAGACGATGCTTTCCAATCTCAAAAAAGCTTCTCCATCTTACAGAAACAGGGAAGGAAGGAGAAGATTTGATATTTCTGGTTTGCTTCTACTCAGGCAAATTAGCCTTTTAAACCCCAAATTAACACAGTGGCAGGCTTCACTGACAATACAAAGCTGACTTAGCAGGAGAGAGAGCCCTTCCAGGGCTGATGTTACCCAGTTCAGTCCCTTTGCTGCGAACAGCCTTGTCTCTGTTCCATCTCTCATTAGCAGCCTCCTCTGATGTGGATTTTCCATTCCTGGAGTGAGTTATTTCAAATTCAGCACAGGAAAGGCTCCCCTGGCCCCCCAAGCAAAGCCTCGCCAACAGTTTAAGACCCACAAAACCAACTCATTCCCACGGAGCACATTTCCCTCCAAAGAGGTGCCTCTCCGTCTTATTTTAGGTTGAAACATCAATTAAAATTCTTATACTGGAAAGAAAACATCACCCTGTGAGGTGCTGGCTGGTCCCTGCCAACAGAAACACCTTCAGTGCACTGAGGAAACGGAAAATGTGCAAGTCCTGCTCATTACCACAACATCACTTGAGCTGTTCCAGCTTTAGACACAGGCATGAGTATATAAAAAAAATATATATACACATCATAAAACTGGCAATTATGCGCATGTTACGCTCAAATTCCCCAAAACCAGACTACACCAAAGCTACATTCAAACTCCACAGTCAGGGATGCACAAAGGAGCCTAAAAAGCAGCAGTTAGTCAGACTGGAGCCTTGTAACGTGTACAACCCACACAAGGATGAGACAGCACTGCAGAAACCGCTCAGCTGATAAGTTAAAACTTTATTTAAAACCATGAAAACACAGTCAGGATTGAGATCGGTGAGTGCACCCCCGGAGCTCAGTATCACCACACAGACACAAATCAATAGGTGCTATGAAGAGAGCGCTGATAAAATCTATAGCAACTGAAGCAGTCAACTTGAAACCTATTAACAGCTGCATTAACTAGAAAGAATTACTCTTGCAATCTGCTAATGACTGCTTCTTTCCTTCCAGACGATCATTCTGTACGAATCCCGCAGAAATCCCTCTGGATCCCTTTTATGAATGAACTACTTGGGATTTCAAGACCCTCTCCAGAGCAGCATCAGACAGTCATCTGCTTTTCACCAGCAGCACCAGAACGGCACTGACATCAAGATTAACAAAGATGACCCGGGAAGGGAGGGGCACTTGAGGCACAGCCTCCTTTGCCATCTGTGCCCCATCCCCACAAGCTACCAACCGGTATTTGATCCGCTGAAGACCACTGATCAGTGGCTGCGCTCAGGGAGAGGAGGAGAATCCTGTGACTGTTTCTATCTTCTGCACATCACTATCCTCCCAAAGTTTGGGGACCTGCACCTGAAGCACGGGGTCTAACAGTGACAGGGAAAGGTCACCACATAGACACAGTTCGGTCTCTTTATCTCCTCGTAGAAAAGTCACTGATCATTAACTGCAACAGCTGGCATTTCCCGAGTCTCTGGCATTTTGTAGTGCTCCAGCACATCCTTGCCAAGTGAGACCAAATCCCCTGGATTTCAGCCTTGGAGCATCTCTCACAGATCAAACAGAAATCAGACGATCCCGAGGACACCGAGAAGCACCTGAACGTAGGAAACCCCCCCCCCGCCCCCCAGTATTTCTGTCTCTTTGCTTATTTTCCATTTGAAAAACACAGTCCGAGCTCTACCTACAACACACTGGAGCCACGAGAAGCGAAACCCAGTATTCCCACACGGCAGGAACCGGCGGCTACCGGGACAGCGGCCACACGCCTGCCACCACCCACGAGGAATAAACTCATCAAAACCCAGCGATGGGCGACACATTTAGAATCGAACTTCAAGAACAACAACGACAACCCTCCCTCCCCATCCAAATATTGGAGGCTCTGCCTTTCCAGCGCAGGGCGAG
>VXAY01000869.1:188170-204478 GCA_013399855.1 Oxyruncus cristatus
GGGGGGAAAGGAAAAAAATTGGCGGGAACTTTTCGAACCCGGCGTGGTGACGCCGGCCGCGGGGCATTGTGGGAGTTGTAGTCCGTGAGGCGGCGGGGAAGGGGGGCCGCCATTGCTGTAGGTACTGGGAAGGTTTCTGGCGGGGGAGGGGTGGGGGTGTTATTGTGACACCCCCTCACAGCTCTGGTGCGGGTTAAATGTTGTTTTCTCTCACGTGTCGCTTTCCTTGCAGGCTCCAGCTGAAGGCGAGGTAAAGGAGGAGGTAGGAGCTGGTCGTGGTCGCCACTTCCAAGAGCTCTGCATAAATTAGGGAGCCCGCGCAGCTCGTGAGGGGAGGTGGGGGAGGCGGGGATTCAGATCTCTGTCACCAGAGGTGACCTGCCTGAGGTGCGTGCTGGGGGGGTCCAGCAGCTCCACAGGGCTAAGGTCAGGGATCATCAGTTCCAGTGGGAATGTGGCTGGAGCCGGGGACAATCACTTCCAGTGGGAATGGGGCAGAAGCCGGAGGCCACTGAGAACATGTCCCCTTCCAATGGGAACATGTCCTTTTCCAGTGGGAACATGTCCCCTTGCAATGGGAACATGTCCTTTTCCAGTAGGAACACGTCCCTTTCCGATGGGAACACATCCCTTTCCTGGGACCATTTCCCCTTTCCAATAGGAACATGTCCCTTTCCAATGAGATTATGTCCCTTTTCAGCTCCTGGAAGTAAAGAAACTTTGTCCCTCTCCACCTCAGTGGGGTGATGTGGCAGCAGCAGAGGAAAAGCTGAGCTGAGCAAAGCTGCACTTTTGGGGAGTCACAGAATATCCTGGGCTGGACCCACAGGGATCATAGGATCCCAGGATGGTTTGGGTTGAAAGGGACCTTAAACATCATCTCATTCCACCCCCTGGGAGCCACCTTTCACTATCCCAGGTTGCTCCAAGCCCTGCCCATCCTGGCCTTTGATGTTCCCAGGGATGGGGAGTCATCAAGTCTGCCACCATAATGCCCATAATTTCATAAAACCCAGGATTTCCGTGAGGCTTCACGAGAGTATGTTGTTTAGGTTGTCACTTCTGAGAAAGCTGTGTTTTATGTGCTCTCTGAATTTTAGTGACACATCTTTCTTTATACAGCCAAAGAGAAGGTCAGCCAGACTATCCGCTGTGAGTATCCTTATTTATTCCTTTGATATCACATCCCATGGGATGGGGGCAGTTCAAGACAAACTATTGGGGTTATTCCACCAGAACTGAGTCTTCAGTATTTAAAAGTCCCATTCCATGTCTCCATGTATTCACACATTACAGGCTTCTCACATGAGGTACATCTGTGTTAGAGAACAGTCAGTCAGGACATATGAGTATCCAGAGTCAAGGAATATTGATTTGAGGGTGGATTTGTCCATACAAATGCTCGTGGCTCTATAAATTACCTGCTCTCTCCTTAGCCTGGTAGTTTGCCCATTGATTTTTGCAGGGCCAACTGTTGGGTAAATAGTTTTCAAGAAAAGTTACCAACATACAGATTATAAATATTTATTTTAAGTATAAATACTTACCTCTGGTTTTCACCTGACTCTGTTCCTTGTGTGTGTTCTGTACAGAAACCTGCTCCTCCCAAACCGGAGCCAAAGCCCAAAAAGGCAGCACCTAAGGTAAGTCTTGGGGATCTCTTGGAGTTGTGTTTTCCTTCTCAAGGTGTTTTATAGGGGTAAAAAAGCCCCACAACTAACCACTTTGGGTTTTTTTCATAATTATCTTTCAAGGTTTAAGGTGGAATTATGTGAATTAAAAGGTAGAATTTTATCCAGTTCCTGGCCAAGGAGTGTGGTAAACTGAGCAGATTTTAAAATCCTTGTGGTGAGGCTTTGCAAGGCCATTCTGAAGTTTCGTATAGTGCATTGTTGGGAAAATGATGCTTGGAATAGAGATCAGAGGCTCAATTAGAGAAGGCATTGAAAATCATGCTTTTAATTACAGTTCCTTACTATATTTCCATTCCAAGGCCCTCTCTGCAGTTAGTTATCAGTTTATCACTTTTTAATCACTGGAAGTTCTACAGACCCCTTTCCTTAAGCTGGATGTTTTTGGAAATGTCAAAAATATTGTCGTGTCTGACAGTATATTTAAAAAAAACCCTATTTGGAGCTTCTTTTTGTTTTGGAGCAACAGTTTGAATTTCAAGGGGTAGAGTTCTGTAATCCATGAGGAATTCTTTGCATCTCCTTTCCTGTCACAGCCTTCCCAGCAGTCAGTTCGCAGTGCCTTTTTTTTTTTTCCAGATTTTTCTGTTAATATGTAGGATTTTGCAGCCCCCCAAAAAAAAACCTAAAACACCCCAGCAACAAAAATTTAGTGATTGGTTTTAACCTGTTCCCTTCGCACGTTTTCCTTGTGGTTTTGGATGATGAGGTGGGCAAAGCACAGGAGCGAGAGATGCTTTGGTTGCAGAAGGGGAGGATGAGTGGGAACCAGGAGCTCTTTCCTTTTCCATTTAAAATACCTTGCAATTTCCTGTGGCACAGCAGAGTTCCAGGTGAGGGAACTATTTCCAAATCCTGTTGTGTGGAGCAGCAGAGATGCTATGAGAGATGGAGGAGAGGGAGAACCCCACGTGTCATTTTGGGAATCCCTCAGCTCTGTAATCTCGGTGCTGCACAGAGCAAGGCGTTCATATCCCATCGTGCTGGTGCAGCTGGATTTGTAGGCCCATTGCAGAGCATGGGGGGCTCCACAGCTCCACATTCCTGGGTGGATGGAGCACTGGGCACTCTGGATTGCACTCCCCTCTAGTGGTTGGTGCCCCGGGAAGAGCAGAGCCAGCTGCTGGTGGCAGCTCTGCCGGCACAGAGCTGGCCTGGGCTGTGACAGCCCCTGCTCAGGGTCACGCACAGGGCAGGGCAGCTGTGTGTCATCCACAGGATTGGTGTTTGCTGCTTTTTTCAAGTTTGCTTCATGGAAGTATTTGGGGTTTAAACACAAAAGCTGCTGTAACTGATTTTAAAAGTTGTGGGAACACGGATGCAGGAGTTTAGGGCTGTGAGGGGCTGTCAAAGCTTAGTTTGGGCCCTCACTGCACAACTGTGTGCTGTGATCTCCCTTTGGGATAACCCCTGGGAGCAGTGCCTTGGGAATTGCCCCCAGCTGGACTTGAAAGCCTTGGTGCTATTACTCCTAAGATGCTGTTTGAAGCCAGGATTCCTGAGCTGCGTTTTTGGCTCTCTACAGCTCCTCATACTGCATCAATACCTGTGAAAAACAGGATGTAATAACAGTTGTGGAGGCATTTTCAGTTCTCATCTCCCCCAAATGCTTGTCAGCCTTCAGGTTCTTAGAACAGCTTGGTGTGTGTCAGAACAGATTTCACCTGTTAAACTTTGCCAGTGTTGAAAACCAGACCTGAGAAAGGAGTTTTGTCACCTTTAAAACGCATGACCTTAGTACTGAATTGTTGTTGCCATCTCTGTAGCAGAATTCTTGAGGAACATGAATACAGTGCTGTGTCCTGGGAGACACTTTCCCTCCAGCCATGGAACCCAGTTTCCCTGGATTCTCCTCAAATACTTTCTGAGGAGGGGCTTCAGCAGCACAGGGGGGGCTCCAGAGAATAAGTTTTAGCTCTGTAAATACTTTGTTGTCTCTTTTTAATGGGGTGAGGGAAAAGGTAACCACTACCATAATGGAACTGTAATTCTAAATCTCGCTGCCAAACAGCACCAGAACACTTTGGTATTCCCAGTACACGGAATTCCTGACACCACAGTAGTTTCCCAGGCGGGCTGAAATCCCTGAGACTGGAATGTGGGAAGTTAGAGAGGAAAGACACCTTCACCTATTTGAGTGCTACTGACTCACTGTCTTAAATGTTCTACAGGATGGTAGGATTTGCTGTTAATTTTGGTGAATTTTAATCATCAGTATCACTGAAGGATCAGGTGCCTTCACCTTTTATTTCGTGAGTTTGCCCTTAACCAGCACATTTTTAAGGTGAATTAGTTTTGTGCACTAATCAGCAAGGGGTTGGAATAATGAAGTAAACTTTTTGTAACCTTTCAGTAACTTCTAGTAGCTGAGACAAAGTTTACGAGTATACATATATATGTTTCAGTAATTTTCTGTTTCTCTTTACATTCCTGTGAGTAGATTTTGTAGGTTTTGTGCTTCCTTTGTTGGAAGTAGGTTAATCAAGGAGGAGCTGAGCTAGTTCAGTTACTGGCAGCAAGAGGCAGATCCTTGGAAGTGAAGCTAATGAGAGTCGTGTATTTGGGTCGGGATCTGACCTTGCCTATGGAAAATTATTACTACAGAAGCATCAGGTTTTGGGGTTTGTTTTGATTTAGCCTGATCCACATATAAGAAACTGCACTTAAATAATAAATGCAAAGCTCTTGTTGTTATCAAAGTGATGCTGTTGAGCCCCTAGTTTTTCTATCACACATATGGTTTATAATAATAAGGAATATTTTTGGCAGGGAAGAGGGAAAGTCCTTGGACTGCAGCTCTGTTACAGTTTTCTAAATAGGCATTAACAGCACATCTGAAGGATTCTGGTATTTCCACTGGTTGTACATGTTGGTTTTGTTCTGTGGCTACCTTTCAGCAGCAGGGTACCAATACAGGCCAGTTCAACATTTTTTAGCTAATTTAATTGAATGTCTATTTAAAATAGGAATTCTTTTAACCCCAGCCATGGCTGCTTTTTTTATTTTGCACTTCCCAGTAGCACGTTCAGGAGAGAACAGAAGGAAAGCACTTCTTCAAAACTTCAATCTCATCTTTGTCAATGGGAAGTTTGGGGTGTGGAAGGAGGTTGTGTGGAGGGTTTGGGAGTTTGTAAACATGCAGACGTACAAGGTGGAAATAAGGATTTAATACCCTGTGGTCTGTTTTCTTAACAGAAAGAAAAAGCAGCAAATGATAAAAAGGAGGACAAAAAGGCAGCAACAAAAGGGAAGAAAGGAGCCAAAGGCAAAGAGGAAACTAAACAGGAGGATGCTAAAGAAGAAAACCACTCTGAAAATGGAGATACCAAAACTAACGAGGTACTTTAGCAGCACTAACCATGGGAGTACAGCCAAATGTGCTGGAAATCCGACTGCAGGAGATCCCCTTGGCTCCTCACAGGGTGGGGGGTCTCACTGCCACCCTGGAAGGACAGCCCAGCTGGGGATCTGCACAGGGAGAGCCTGGAGGAACAGCATTGTCCTTCCAGCTCCTTCCTGCCCTGTGCTGGAGCCCTTCCACAGGTGGGCTGTGCTGTGCCGGGGTCCCTCCAGGGCTGGCTCGGGCAACGCCAAGTGTTTGGGAACAGTGGAGCTCAGGGAGAGCTCTGCAGCCCTGAGCTGACTCTGCACAGCCTCTCTGGGCTGCTGCCTCCCCTCTGCTGCTCAGCACAGGCTGGTGCTGGGCCAGAAATCTGGTTTTCAGTTTTGCACAATTCCTTCAAACAATACTTTCCCTCTGAACAATTCAAGAGATCCGCAGAGTCAGCTCGGTCCTGCCTCTTCATCTACAGCCTCTTCTCACAGGTCCTTGCTGTGGCAGCTCCTGCCTCAGAGCTGCCTTTGGCTGGGCCCAGCTGCTGGCTCCATCCTAGTGGGATTTTCCCAGCAGATCCCTTGCTGACAGTAGGAACACAGAGTTTTCCAAGGACTCTCTTTGCCCTTGTGTTCTCTGACTGACACTGGTCTCTCCTTGTGGGTTCAGTGTCACCATCAGTCAACTGGTTGTTAATTCTTTCATTTCTAAAACGAAATCAGGAGCTGCTTTGCTAAAAAAATGCATGGCTGATGTGCCTCAGAGGGTCTTGGAGAGGAGCTTTGCAGGTTTGATGTGTTACCTTCAAAAGTAAAAGCACATTTTTTGTAGAGAACAGGTGGGAACTGATTCCCCAAAGCCTGCAAACAGACCAGTACCATGGGTTGATGTGTAACTCTGACACTTCCTTGTACAATGAGGGCTTGAACTTCCCCTGGCATGGCATTGATCCTAATCTAAAATACATTCCCAATTTCTGCCTCTGTATAGACACTTATTCCAAAATTACCTCAAGTTGTTTTCATTTTTACAATTACCGGCCTCGTTGCTGCGTTGATACTTTCCGTGCCTTCCCGTCTATCCACACAAAGTGTCCATGTCTCTGCTAACACACTGCTCTCTCTTTGATGCTTGTTAGGTTGGAATCCAATTAGCATTTCCAATAATATTTCTATTCTTCCCAAACACTTTTATAGGCACCAGCTGCTGAAGCATCTGATGATAAGGAAGCCAAGTCCGAGTAATGTTAACCCTGCCCTATATCTCCATCATTTGGTCTCCGTACCTCCATGCTGTATTGTTAACAGAGAGGAATATTTTTATCAACTATTTTATAAATGCAGGTTTTTTTAGCATGAATTTAATTATGGAACATCTTCATCTCGGTTACTTGGGAATTAAATCCCTAACAAACAAAACAACAAAAAAAAAAAGTCATTGTTTTTAAATTTTGTGATTGTAATAGTTTGTATGGTACATGGAAAGAATAAGTGGTGGTAGCTTTTGACTTCTGTCAGTGTGTCCCTTTTTGTGTAAGTCATGCTTACAGACTTCAGATTTTAATTTTCCCCTTGTATGTGTTGTATGGTTTCTTAAAGTGGGGAGGTCTCAAAACAAATAACTGTGTGAAACATTCCAGTGGTTCTGTGGGTTGCTTTTATAAAGAAGGTGAGCTATTTTCATGAAAAAAAAAAAAAAAACCTAAGAGCTGGAAATCTGTTGTTTCCCAAATGTAATTTTATTTTGTCAGTTTTGAAAAAAAAAAAAAAAAAAGAGAAAAAAAAGAAAAATAAATAAATAAAAGTGTAATCCTGTTTTTAAATGAAATACAAACATTTCTTTTCAAAAAGGGCAGGTTGGTTGTATGTACCCACTGTTAGGAATTTTGCTGGATTTATCTTAATAAAAAAGACTCCTCAAAAGCTGATTGTGGTTTGTTGCTTGTGCTGCTAGAAAGCTCCCAAATTCCGGGAGAGCTGCAATGGGACAGGGAGAGAGCGGAGAGCTTTGGGGCTTGAGCCCCTCTCTGCTTCAGTTGTGTGACTTCTCATTAATCCAAACTTCCTTATTCTGGGAATAACAGCTGGACCAGAGCAGTGGACTGGGGGTTTAGTCTCGGTTTTGTTGCTACAGCTTTTCTGTGCAGCTTTGCCAAGGACACTTCCCCTTCTCCTGCTCAACCCTCCTTTTATAGGAAGTCTCTTCCCATTGGTGACCAACTACACGATGTATTTAATAAGAAGAAAAATGTCTGCAATGCAGAAACTTTATCTCTGCCTTCAAATTGTTCTGCAGCCCAGCCTGGAAATTCCAGGAGCTTGAATGTTTTATCTCCTATCCAAACCCCAACTCAGCAGCTCAGAGCAGGGTGTCTTGGATTAAATGTGGGATTCTGGATCAGTCCCCCAGGGCACTAGAGGGTGTTTATTGTGGATTTAATTTTCCAGGCCTGAAGTGCTGGGAATTTTTATTCCTGCTGCTTTTGTTCTGTAGAACCACTCGGGGGTAACTGGCTCCAGCTTCCTCAGCAGCAAAGGTGAGGGAGTTCTGAGGGGCCTTTACCTTGGCAGTGTATTCCCTTAATTCAGCAGACATTTTGGGGTGTATTCTGGTCTCTCCTCCAGTGAAAACTGGACATAAATAACTGGATTCCCTTTGCCTGGTTGGAAGAGTGGTGAGATGTGGGTAAAAGCAGGGGGATTCTGACTGGTCCAGTTTGAAAATGATCCAACAATAGTTCAAATCTCATCCCGACTCTTTTGTATCTAAAAATGATTCACTGAATTCCCTCTCCTACAAGGGACAGGCTGGGAGAGCTGTGGCTGCCCCTGGATCCCTGGAAGTGTCCAAGGCCAGGTTGGACAGGGCTTGGAGCAACCTGGGCTTGGGGAAGGTGTCCCTGCCCATGGCAGGGGTGGCACTGGATGAGCTTTTAAGGTAGCTTCTCACCCAAACCATTCCATGATTCCATGAGATTAGCCTGCAGTTGATGAAAAATCCCAACAGGCCTGAACTCCAGGGAGAAAACATTGGAATGAAATGTTTCATACATTTTCCCCCGGCCTGTTGTTTCCCTAAAAGGGCTTCAAACAGGAAGCCAGTTCTGCAGGAAGGGGAGTTCCTTCTCCAGCTCCTGATGCTGTTTGAACCTTCTCTCTTCTGCTTCAGCCTCCTGTCCCTGAGTGTCTCAAACGTTGTCATTGGAGCAGCAGACACTGAACAGTCGATATTTCCTTCCTAGCACAGGCCCATCCCTCTGCCACAGTACAACCAACCCATCACACCCTAACTGAGGTTACTGGTGGGGAGTCCCTCGAACATTGGAGTCCTGAGGTTGTTACCCAGAACATACAACTGAGTCTTTGGTTCTGGTTATTTCTTCCTCCTCTGGTGCCAGGGCGGGAGTTGTTCTTAATTCTATAACTATTGTTGTGATCAAATTCCTCTTTCAAATAAGTACAGAAAATTGCCCAAGAACTTTTCAGGCAAACCTCCTCGCTCGCATTGGGGACTTTTTGCAGCCATGGGGGATTGAGGGAGTTGCACAACTCAGTGGATTGTGTGGCTTCTGCCAAAGCTTCCTCAGGGCTGGGCTTGGTGTGTAGACACCAAATCAAAGCCCAGCTCCATGGCGTATCCCAGGCTTGGCTTCGTTTGTCCAAAAAGTGGAGATTTCAAAGTTAAAAAAAAATCCTGTTGAGTCAAACTACTTTCAGGTTTATTTGGAATCTGCAGAGAAACCACCTTCCCTGAGGTCCTTGGCTGGCTCTGGGTGCAGGCAGCATGTGTTACCTGTTCTGATGCTGGTTAGGAAAGATCCATGGAATTGCTGTGAATCTGATTGTCATTAATCAGAACAATTAGAGACCTTGATGCAACGAGGTGAAGAGATTAATGGTTCTGGGGTGGAATGAGATGAGCTCTAAGGTCCCTTCCAACCCAAACCATCCTGTGAGTCTATGAAAATCCGACAGGTCTGGTTTCGAGATCCTGAGCATCTCCCTGGCAGTTAATGGAGTTACATTGGCACTAATCTCATGAAGGAGAAAGCAAATTGAATCCCTGGAATGGCAAGGATGGCTCCTCCCTCTGCCTGTCCCAGCTGCTGTTCCTTCCCCTGCAGCTGCTGGAGCCCCCGCTCTGAAACCTGATGCCCTGGACGGGCTCCAGAGAGCCCAGAACGTCCCCAGGCCCTGCTGGGGCTGCCGAGGAGCCTCCCTGGTTTGGAGGGAGCAATGTCAACGTGGTTCCCAGCCAGAGCCTGTCCCATGCCTGGAGCAGCTGGAGCTGGTCACCAGTGAGGGTGGAGGCGAGGATGGAGTCACTAGTGACTCGTGGGCACTGTGCCTGGCTTTGGAAGGAGAGCGATTAGGATTGGGATTGAGTGAGTCCAGGAGAGGATGGGGACAGCACTGGAATGCTGCTCCCACCCCTTCATCCCACACCTTTCAAGTGCTCCCAGAGAAGCTGTGGCTGCCCCATCCCTGGAAGTGTCCAAGGCCAGGTTGGACAGGGCTTGGAGCAACCTGGGATAGTGGAAGGAGTCCCTGCCCATGGAACAAGATGATCTTTAGGGTCCCTCCCAACCCCAGCCATCCTGTGATTCCATGATTCTGTGATCTGCCCTGATTTATCCACCTCTGCTGGAAGAGGACAGAGGGGGAAGTGGGAGAGGATCCCCCAGGAATGACTCCCTGCCTTCCTCCTGCAGCACCAGCCAGGGAATCACTGGAAATGTGTCAAAGGGGAGTCTGTTCGAGATGTCCAAGGATTAGGGTCAACTTCAGGCTGAGGTAACACCTGAAAGGACTTAGAGGAAGTTGATGCTTATGAGATAGAAAAGGGAAAAAACGGCAAATTAGAAAACTCCTAAGAGCTGGAATCCAATTGACACCATAAAGCTCTCAAAGGAATCTTAATACAATTGGACACATCTTAAACAATTCCAGACGTTCTTAAAAAAGGGGGAAGGGAGGAAGCATGAATAACACAGGAGAAAAATGCTGGATTGAAACCTAAACACAGAGTGGTCAAGACCACTACCACCTCCCAGCCTCGGCATTCCCAGCATGGGGGGTCCCAGGACCCCCTTTGGAAGTGCCACCCTCCCAGGAGTGAGATGAGCTGCTCCCGTTAGGAATGAAAGAAGCACAAGTCTGGAACTCACAGTCAAAGCTGCTCCAAAGTTTTACCCCAGAGCCAAAATCTCGCAAACTCGCCGGGGTTTTATTTGTTTAACAGGAACAATTCGGGGAGGGGGTGGAAGTGCATTTCTTGGAGCTCAAACCAGATGTGCGACATCCCGGCCACAAAGCCTCGGCTTCTGCGCTGTTTGTTTTCCCCCCAGGAAGATAAAAGGAGCTGCGGGGAAGGTTTGGATTGGGGCTGCTCTCGGGTTTCACCCTGGCTCCGAGGGCGCTGGCAGGGGCTGCTCCACAGACCACAAACAGCTTTTTTGTTTGACGGGGCCGGGGCCGGTCCCTCGGAACACGGCTGGGATTGAGGTGGGCTGTGCCTGAGCCTCGGCTTTCCAGCGGGCTGGAAGTTTGCTTGGCTTGATTCCTTCCCTCATATAAACCCACCATGCCAGAGGTGCTGCCCGGAACTACTTGGCCAAGTCGTGGTTCCATTTTGCATCAGGGAAAGGCTGGAGTCGCTTCTCCAAGCCCCGATTGCCCCATCAGAGGGAAATCCTGCCGGATCTGCCTTCCCCTCCTATAAATCTTTCCATGCTGCAAACAGAAAGTTCCAAATCCAGGCCAAGCCTTCCCTGCTCTGTTTCACTCTTGTGGTTATAGACCTGTTACCAACGGAGATCTTGGAGCAAACTCTGACTTCCCTGCTCCGTGTTTACTCCCACGTGTGCAGCCCAGTGGGCTCCTCTACACCTACAGCATCACCCGGGGAATAATTAAAATAATTAACGAGCGTAATTAACTGTTGGAGGGGAAAGGAGGGGTTTAGCACATTGTATCAGCAACAATTAAATAAATCACCCCTTTTGTCTTGCAAAGAATTGACAGACAGGGGGAACAAGGAGGTGGGAGTTGTATTCCCTGGTGCAGCGGCACCAGGACAGTGAATAGGGGTCGGTGGCTCTTGTGTGGGGACACAAAGCAAACAAAGAGGCCCCAAATGAAATTACTGAGCAGCAAATGCAAAGCCAACATATTTCACACAATGTGTAATTAAGACACAGAACTCACTGCCCAAATGGAGCCCAAAAATCATGATGGGTTGGTAAAAAATCGGACAGATTATTGGAAGACAACCCGGTGGGGCTGTGGGACACAAAGCTTGTCCTCAGTGCAGGGCCAGCAGACTGGGGGGGGTGGGACAGCACCTGGAGTTGTCCCCTGGCTCTGCCCTTCCCTGTCACCTCTGGCTGGAGCTGGGGCTGAAGGGACACAGGTTTGGACTCACCTTTGGTCTGTGCCCCTCTGGCCACACTCCGGGCACCTCCAAAGGAGGAGAACTTGCCCACTGTCCCCTGCACGTGGTTGTTGTGGGGACAGACACTGTGGCCACACCCTGTGCTGCCCACCAGGGCTGCACACATCCCCTGGGCAAGTGTGTTCCCAGGAATATTCTCCATTGGAGTTGAAGAGTGGGCTCCTCCTGACACCCTTGAGCGGGAGAAGGTGCCCAGGAGGAAAAGGGCACCACGTCCTTCTGTTCTGGGCAAAACTCCCTCCCTACCACCCACCATGGGGCCCAGGTTTGCTGGGGGCTCCAGGCTGAGGACCAGGTGAGCTGGAGAAGGGGGCCCAGACTCCCAGATCCCAGTGTTGCTTGATTTGAGCTTGGGAAATATTTCCAACCCCCTTTTTGGTCCATCTTGGCTGTAAATCTTTCCGGCTTCACTTAGTGCTGCAGCCTCTAGGTGGTGGTCCTGGCTGGGGATTCCCGTGCTCTGCACACACAGCCAGGGCAGCGGGAGCTCCTGGGAGTCTGGGGTGATCCATCTGCCTGGGGTGAGGCATCGGGACCTGCAGGAGGTACAGCAGGAACAGGGATGGCAGGAGCAGGGATGGCAATAGCAGGTATGACAGGAGCAGGTATAGCAGGAGCAGAGCCAGCAGCTCCCAGGGCATCGCTGGATGTGGCACCGTGGCACTGGAACTGCTGCTCCTCAGGGCTGGGAGATGTGGTGGCAGCAGCTCTGTCCCAGCTCCCTCAGCAGAAACACCCCATGAGGATGCACAAGGCCAACCTGGACCACGGGGCAGCCAAGGGAAAATGTATCCATGGATTTCTACCATCGCCCAGGAGCGCAATGTCCCTGTGAGAGCCAGAATGCTCTGGAGTGCTGGGTGCTCCTCCTGCCTGCCCTGCAGCCTCCTCTGCGCAGGAATTCGGGGGCTGTGTGTCCCCACCCTCCAGTCCCACCATCAGGGACCAGAGGGTGAGTTCTGGGCAGCCAGGCCACTCTCCCTCGGGATGCAGCACTAAAATCACTCTATGACATGATTTGGTGCCTCACCCAGGTTTTGACCCTGGAGATGTGTCCACATGCTGTGTGATGACTTGGGAGGCATGTGCCCAGTCCCAGGGGTGTCATTCCCAGCCCTGTCCCCAACAGGGGGGCAGGGACCCCTTTCCCCAACCACACCTGTGTCTTGCCAGGTGTGGCACTGTTCCCTGTGGCTGGAACCGTCCCCTCCCCAAACTCACCGGCTGCAAAGTCCCCCTGCCTCACATCCAGGGACATCCTTGGGAGAGCAATGATGTGCCCATTGGTGCAGCAGGAATGGGTCATATTGGCAATATTTGGTGTATAGTTTACATGTTTATGTTTATACATATCATAGAACATCACAAAATCCCAGAATGGTCTGGGTGGGAAGGGATCTCAAAGCCCATCCAGTGCCACCCCCTGGGCAGGGACACTCCCATGGGCAGGGACACCTTCCACTATCCCAGGTTGCTCCAAGCCCTGTCCAACCTGGCCTTGGACACTTCCAGGGGTGGGGCAGCCACAATTTCTCTGGGCAACAGTATCACATTACATATAATACTAAATACAAACATACATAGGTCTGTAAGGTGTGGTTGCAGGTCCCATTTTTAGACCAGGAGTGACGCTGTGGGGGATGCTGAAGCCAGGGTTGATATTCCAGCACCGGGGCTGTGCACTCCACAAGAAGGTGCCCCCAGATGCCCCATGCCAGGTCCACTTTCCCTCAGCCGGGACAAACCCAGCAGTTTTGGTTATCCCCTGGTTGGAGTCCTGACTCTCCAGATCTGCATGACAAAACCGCCGGCTCCAGCTCGTTTTGGCGACCACTTGCTCCAGGAACCTTAGGAGTTTCATCAAAAGCCTGGATGGATTTCGGGTCTGGGGTTTTATTCATTTCAGCATTGGCTGACAAAGCCCATTACATCATCCATTTGGAAGAGAAATTCTCTGCAGCTGCCTGTGTGGCGCGGGGAGGGCGGGGGTTGTTAAAAAATCAGGCAGATTTTTGTTTCTTTCTTTCAGGGCAATTTTCCTCCCAAATTACTGCAAAACTGAATGCTAAAAAGCTGCGAGAGCGGGAAGGGAAAGGGCAGCGCTCAGCAGCTCCAACCGTTCTCGGGTTTATTATTATTATTATTTCCTTTCCAAAGACCAAAGTGTGTGGGGGGGAATAGTTCCCCCGGTGCATCCAGAGTGCCCAGCCAGGCGTGAAAGCAGAGCCAGTGTCATGGCAATGGCAGATGGCACAGGCAGGGAGGGGAGGGAGGGCTCCGGCCCCGACCCCGCCGGACCGCGCTCCTAATTAGCTCTGGAGTAGGGACTAATTAACCCCGAGGTAAGGCAGTGATTCCTTTTCCTGGGCGGGCGCAGGGATGGGGCAGGAGCGGGTGGATGGAGCCGGAGCTGCTGTTGGAGTTGTCCCCACGTCCACGCTGGGAATCACTTCCATCTCGGCTCGTCCCTCCCGCGCTCCCGGAGCAGAACCACAGCTGGTCCTTGTTCTCCACGTACATAAAACGTGGGATTGCAGGGAAACACCGAAGGGAAGGGGAGAGGCAGCGCCTGGATGCTGTGCCGGTGACGTTAAAATGTGACATTCCAAATTATCAGCATTATTTGGCACCCAGCTATTCCATGCACCCACCTGAACTCTCTGAGTGCCAGAGACAAACCTTCTCTTCCCTCCTCCTCAGTTTTGGGAGTTGTTTTGGAGCAATTTTTTGTGCTCCATAACCTCATTCCTTTTCATCCACTTTCTCTGGTTTCCTACGAAAAAGCAGCTGGAAGGACATTATTCTTGTTGCTGGCAAGCTGGGTGCAAAGCTCTCAGGGAGTGGGATATACAGAGGGGAAAATTAATATAAAATATAACATAACATAATATAATATAATATAATATAATATAATATAATATAATTGCATAATTACACATTATAAATTATATCATATAATTATTCTAGTCTACAAAATAATAGTGTAATTATTACAGAAATGTATCTATTTTTGCACTGCAAGAACTACGAGTGCAGAGTTGCTCACACAGCCACGTGTGCCGGTGGTTCCTGCTGGGATGTGCTGGGCTTTCCACGGCTTCTTCGAATGGGCGGAACTTTGCCAAAAAAATGGGAAAATCCCGTGGTTCTCCAGAGCCTTTGGCACTTCTGTTCCCATTTCCAGGCAGATGCTGTGTCTGGCCCCAGCACACACCCCCTGAGAGGACAACCCCTCTTTGCTGCCAGGGTTTGATCCCTGAGGAGCTGCTCCAGCTCAGCACCACAGCACTTCCCATCCCACTTCCCTGATATAGAGATGGTCAAAGTTACCCACTCCTGTCTAAAAAGCATCCAGGATTATGAGAAAACTTGGGAACATCTCACCAGCAGTGCCGTGACTGAACCATCACAGTCCCAACCCCGCTGGGATGCTCCTGGGATGAAAAAAGCATTTGGCATTCCCAGAGAAACATCTAAATTTCCACCTGTTGCTCTTATTTAATGCAGAAACAATGGGAAAACAAACCTGTTTGGAAGGAACAAACATGGAAATGGTGTTTGGGATTGTTGGAAAGAGATGGACAATGTCCATGAAAAATATTAGCATTAGTCCCTGCTCATTGCCCTGGTCTGGATACTCTGGATCCCACATCTGCCAGAAGAACTTTTGGTTATCGGCAGCTCCAGGGTTTTCCTGCCCCACAGCAAACACATTTTACCTTTTTCAGGAGGTTTGGTCATGTCCAGTTTCATTTATTGCTGAGAGAAATTAAAACATTTTTTAATATCTGCATCAGCCTCTGGTGATAGGGAAGGGATTCAGGAAGCTAAAAAAAATATTTCAAAATATTACAAATACGTTAATATATATATATAAATATATGTATATACGAACTAGGAGCTTCCTCTCCCTGCTCCCCGAGCACGTGAGGCTGCTCCCAAGGCACATTTTATTGGAAGGTGAGTTATTTTGTTGCCATAGTGACATCACTCAGGTTTCCAACCGCTGCCGGCTTGGTTTTCTCCCAGGCAACCCTCGTCACAAGCAGTCACATCCCAAGGCCCTTCCCGGACAGCAGCTCCCCGCGGTGCTGCAGGATCCCTTGGAATTCCAGCTCCAACCTGCAGGATGAGCTGTCGCTGCTCCCCTGCCCAGGCACGGCGGGACACGGGATCCTGGGGAGTCACAGGGCAGAGCCGGGAGGTCACGGAAAAACTCCAAGCACGGGGATATTCCTTTGCTCATCCCTTCTCCTTCCTCCCCATCCCTCGCAATGAGCTGGGAGAAGGTCAAAGGTAACCTGGCGGCTTTATTAATTAGCACTGATTAACAACACTCGGTGCCATCGATCCTACCCAGGCTCCGACATGGGCAAGGATAAACTGGGTGTGTTTGCCCCCCAGATCTCTGTAAATCCTATATAGTTGTTGCTGCACAGGTGTCCCGTGAATTTATTTTATTACCACAAGAACTGCACTAAAATAAAGGTTTTAATCACGAAGGTTTGAGGTAGTGTTAATAAAGATGGAAAGAAAAGGGATATCCCCTTGTGAGGGAATATTCCTGGGGTCATTTGGGTGAAATGGGCTCTGTAAGGGAAATTAATATTAAATTTTATGTATTTATATCTTAAATATTTAAATGAATGGTATGATCATGATGCTAAATTTTTTTAATGGGAAATACCTTTCTTGGGCTATAATTCATTTAATTAAAGCAGGCAGAGTGTGCCTCATTACCCTAAAACCTATTTCATGAGTTCCAGCCCCTATATGTGACCGAGAGCCCTGCAAGGCCAAAAAGAGCTCAAAAAAAAAAAAAAAAAAAAG